>OMLP01002118.1:42183-63503 GCA_900302685.1 Spondyliosoma cantharus
TCCTCCCCTCCTCTACCTCACCACACTTCCTCCTCGCTGTCTGCACCCCTCCCCCCGCTTCTTCCTTCTCGTCTTCTTCCGCCCCGCTTCCATGTCCTGCTCTCCCGCCTTACAGGCACCTGTCAACACAGTTTTCTTAGCGCAGACACGCATGCACACCCAGTGGACCATGTGGAAGAGGGCAGGGGGTTCAGGGAGAATAAACTTCCTTTTCTGACCTTCAGCACGACTCCTCCCAGACGTTGCCCTGAGGGAGGGACGGAGGGGAGGGGAGGGGAGGGGAAGGGGGGAGACAGAAAAGAGAGGGGAACGCAAGATGGATACGCCAGACAAGGACAAGCACTCACCACTGGTTTCATTGTTGAAGTCCAAGGCTTCCACTATCAAAGTGTAGGACCTCTGAGGAAGACAAGAAGGAGATAAAAGTAGCATTAGCCAAGAGCAGCATCATCAAGTAGTCACTGAATCCCAAAACAAAACTGTAAACATTAACATTCAATGACGGATGTGATAAATGCTACCTAAAAAATGTCCGGGAGACTCCAAAACTGTCGACTGCCGTTTGCTTGTTTGTTACCATGCAAACTAACTACTACCATGTTCCCCTTTCACAAAGACTTGATATTTTCTTTTCTAAATATATCGTTTTCCAGACTTTCAGTCTGAAAAACTAAAAAATCCTCTCTGGTTTCCCACAACCGTCACCGGCCTTGCCAATGAAGTTTCATCTCCCTCTCATTGAGTTAGCTCAACGAGGCCGAGCACAAGAGCTGCACACTGTTAGCTTACAACAATGGCCCTGTTGGTCTGATTAAGAGAGGATAAGCTTGTGGTGGTGCAGAGGTCTCTGCATCACAATGATTAGGATGACAGACACATGGGCAGTGGTCTGGTCTAGCTGGACACCCACTCAGCAGGAGGGTGTCTGATGCACCATAAAAAACAGCCAGATATAGCAGGACTGCACAGGACAGACTTTTGGGTAGGGACTACAATAAGTCAAAGAAACTGACGGTGCATCCTTCAATGCTTGAAATATGTCTTCACATCTCAGCCTCACTCTCTTTCAAAACTGTTTTTCCACATGTTTATAAAATGTGGCGAGAGAAGTCAGTGGATGATTTCCAATGTTCTGAGGAAGCGCAGCCAGCAGGAGGGTGTGAGGTTGTTTTGCAGGGTATGAGGGATGTTCAGCGTTATGCTAATTTATCCACCTCTGTTGCTTTGTACTAAGAATTGTTAACAATCTAACTGAAATGCTTCTTCGGCAAAGTCAACTGGGGCAGAAAAATCAAGAGACACAAAAACAATATAAGCGTATGTGACAGTGAGGCAGTGAGAGAGACTGAATGAGTGCTACACTCTGGAGGGCCTGTCTTGATTTCAGCACTCCCAAAAACGCTTTGTCCGATTCGGGGTCGGTAGCGCTCACACCGATATCAGCTTACACATTCACGCTGCCCTGTGCCACAGCCATGAGGGAGACGAACAATGTGTCTGCCAGCGTGCACGACAGACTCAGAGAGAAAGTATGCGATTGTGAGAAAAGTGTAATCCACTTACAGTGCTCGAGCATCCACTAGAAACACCTACTTGTTATATTCACACACATGCTCCCCCCCCTAGCAGCACTGCTTGGAGGCATTTCAGAAATTCTGCATGGCCACTGTGGTCATTTTTTGCTGCGATGACTTCATGGTAAACAAACCTGCTTGAAAGGAAAGCCCCTGTTTGCTTTCAACAGAAAGGAAAAGGGAATGAGTCACTCTCCTGAAGCTTTTATTCATGGCTTCACCTTGTCAGGCATTCTACTTTACATCTTTCCAAGAAACATTTGTCTCATCCTGTGCCAATATTTCACTGCAATCAGGGTGGCTATTATCTGAAATGCAGGGCTCATCAGCAACACAGGCTTTACGGTACATTCTGACTCACAATTGGCTGCAATCACTTGACACAGAACTTGAGTGAGTCAGCGGTAATGTGATACCTGGTCATCAACAACCACAGCTAGTTATTTCAACACTAAAGAACAAGACTCCTCTCACTTTTTTCCAGCATTAGGCAGTATCATACTTTTGCATTAATGTTCACCTTTTTCCAATTTTTCCAGAATATCCAACATCTTTCCCTGTCTTCACTCCCAACTGCATGTCCACTTACAATATTGACTTATTTTGTGGGTTGTGGCAAATCTACTTGAGAGTGCCAACCAAAACACATCCAACATATAATATGACACAATGCCATAAATGTGGTGAGCTCATTCTAAATACGTGAAACTCAAATGCATCACTTCACACATATGATGAACAAGTAGGTTGAACCGCCTCTTTCAAAATTGTAATATTAATCATCATTGCAACAGTAAATTGACGTGGTTGTGACCAATATGAGAAGCCGCAAATTGGGGAACTCAACCTTTCTGTCATTGGAATTTGTGTTTTCTTTTCCTACAGTAGTTCACCCTTCAGTGACCTCTCAAACAATCGGAGCATTTTTAAGATTATCATTTAACAGGCGATTGCGAAAGGAGGAACAACGAATTCCTGCGAATACACAGCTAACCTTCACGCGGTGTCACAGTGGTTGATGGGAAAAAATTCATCATGAAATCACTTTGTGGCCTGTTGTTTAACAGGTTATTGGCCTATTCTTTAAAAGGAAGATAAACAACAACACACCCATATCTTGCACGATGTAGACTTGCCTCAAGATGGAAGCTATTGCAGCACCGTGTTCATCTTCATCACACACTGATCATGATAAACCTTACTAAAGCTCACAGGATTGAAACCTTAAATCTAAAACGTAATAGGTAAGAATAGATACGAGTGTTTACAATTCGCCTACTTGTCTGAAAGTCTCACTGAGCTCACATCTAGTAAACCAGAGCTGCAGAGCCACAACAATGTCATACTGGCTTGATCTAATGACTAGCCTCGCCATTATTGGCATTGTTTAGTTCCAGACCAAATAACTGCTTCCAGAAAGTGAGATACTGCCTGACTCCTCATTCACTAACACTCCATAACTCCCTGGCGGTTATCAGCTTGGAACCGTCTGCCACTGCCAGGTTCACTTTTCCCAGGCTCCCAGCTGACTCACAACTTCGCTTTGAACTGCAGAGCGTGCGCACAACACACACAAACAGACACAGACACACACGTCCAAGTGCAATAAGTGTGGCCATATGTCTTCTTATCTTTCCCGGCCAAGCAGACACTGTCCAACAGACAAGCAACATGAGCGATAAAGATCATTCCAGTTCGAATCACAAGGACTTGCCAAAGAACACTACTGATTCCTCTCAGTAGGGGAATTTTCCACACACACACACACGCACACACACACACCTCATTCTGACCTTTTCTGAAAATGGGGCCACCTGATGCACCATTACAAGGAAATCTAACAAAATAAAAAACAAAAGCTTGCCTCATGGAAAGCACGCAAAAGGCAAAGGTCTAAATAAAAGCAAGGGCTGACAGATTAGGCTGGTTCAGGCCTACACTCAGCACAGAGGAAATGTCAACAGTCCAGTCAAAGGGATGTTGACCTTCTGTATCAGTTATCCTGAGTCAATCGCTTCAATGGTATCAAACCGAGATCTAACCAATGATTGGGACTGCAAAAGTAACACACCCTGTTTTTGCCATAAATCCCAACAACAGTCATGAAAAGACAACACTCATTATCACCTTCAACTGTTTGACCTGGAAAGAAGTACTGGATTGTTTGCCAAGAGATTTCATTACAACAAGAGCTGGAGAAAGAGTGTTGAACAATCAGCAGCTTATTAAGAATACAATAAAAGGTATGTCAGCTCAGGAATATGACAGAGCCTCACCCCAATGAAAGAATTTCACAGTTTGCCAGCTAAAAGATGTGACACAGCAAACAGATTTTGGATCCCTCACAAGGAAAACAAGATTGAAACATGAACCCAGGACCAGGAACTAAAGTCACATCAAGCACTTAACCAACAAGCAGCCAGTCAGCTGTCTTTTGCAAGGGGCCACTTACCATTAAGGGAAACAAAAACAAGCCACATGTGATACAAATCTACTGTACTTTGCAATATCTCGTCCTTCCATATGGTTTGAAACAAATCTGATAACCTGCAAAATCATTATGCAATGTCTCACTGACACAACACTGCAAGCACACTGAAAAAGGTCCTCGTTAAAGTAGGAGAGGGTGAGGTAGAAGGAGGGAGGGGGAAAAAAAGAGAAAGAACGCGTTTCTCTTCCCCTCTTTCACTTGAGTAATTTGCACTTAACTGCCACATCAGAGCAGACTATATAAAACAAACATGTCATTACTCCCGCAG
Organism: Spondyliosoma cantharus; assembly: GCA_900302685.1. NCBI lineage: Eukaryota > Metazoa > Chordata > Actinopteri > Spariformes > Sparidae > Spondyliosoma > Spondyliosoma cantharus. The sequence continues at coordinate 46,517 of OMLP01002118.1, forward strand.
CTGCCGTCAGCATTTGCCGTCGAGGCCGAGCCTATTGTCCCGCGTCTCACCTGATCCCAGTTCTCAGACAGATTTGACTTGTCAACACATCAATAACAGCCAGGCCAAAGTGTTCCTGTTTTGAGAGGAAAATCATGCAATCAAATACCGGCATAATTAAAGCAGAATTAGGCTGCCCGATCAACGAGATTAATCGGGACAGAACCCTGTTGATAAGTGCTTCTAAAAGCTCGATCTAACCTCTAAAAGACTGACCCAGACCAATTAACAAAAGGTCCTCTCTTTCCTCGTGTGTACCATGGGTAAATATGCTGAGGTGGCCACAGAGGCAAGGTCACAGTTTGCCGGAGAGCCAACTTCATCACTGCTGAGTCTACTACAACTGCTTCCTGTTGCTTGCCCTGCGCTGGCATTACAGCTGCACTGCCTCCATTATGCTCTGTAATCCTCACTGTAGTCACTGAGGGCACACCATTGTCCCTGCTTGATACACTGTGAGGGCCCTCACTTCTCTGTGGGATAAAAGCACAACGCAGACATTGGCAAATCCATAAAAACAGTGATGCGTTACCGTTAAAGGAGCTCCAGCCGACGGCATTCAGCTGGATGCCTGGCTCTTGCCCTACCTGATCCGAGTACATGTGTGTAGCCTCATTAAGTGCAGCAGTTACTGTGGGTGGCAAGGTTAAAGCGATGAAATGCCTGGGGTCCAACCGAGCGTGACTTAAACAAAGCCCTTGGCCTGGACAAGAGGCCAACTTCATGCAGCTCACAAGAGAGGATGAAGGGGTGGGGGCTTCATGAACTCGGGAGTACCCAACAACCCAATTGCACCACACTGCCATCTGTCCACAACAGCCAATCAACTGATGAAAAGGACAAAGAGTGATATCATACCTAACCTGACGATTGTTAATGTGCACTGAAGTAAAGCGCTTGAAGTGAAGGACGAGAGAATCTAACGAGCTGCTCCTGTTTGTTCACACAAACCTCCAAACTCCTGTTTTCTGCAATAAAGTGGATTTTAAAATCATTTATCTACAGGTGAGATTTCTTAGAATGGAAAAGCTTTCTCAAGTTTTATTGGTGAATAACCCCAAGTTTTTGTATTCCCAAGAACATCCTCCATTGAGTTTGAAGTCAGAAAATAAAAAGGAGTACAGCTAGCCCAGTTCTCAGACTTGAAATGGCACCCGGTTCCATTTCAATGTCAACAAGTGCTGTTTTCAAGCGGGAATGATTTCAAACAGGTAAGATGAAACTAATCTGGCTTCGAGTGTTCATGCCAACTTAGTGCTGCCATGGCGTGAAAATAAACAGAAACCTTTGTCTTTTGAAAAAGGTGTGAGGCGCCAGTGTCTAAGTGGAGAGCAAATAAAAAATACAGACCATATCAAATTGCACGCTGCCCTGCTGAGAACATTGTTTTACTGGCTATGGGATCATAGGGAAAACACAAATCAAAATTATCTGCCCTGGCCCACAGGTAACACACACTAAAATAAAAAAAAGGAAGCCACGCATGAGCTTCCAGTTCTTTCCCGTATTCAGGCTGTTGGAGGCCATCGCTGCACACAATACTTGAAATTACAACAAGAACTTCCATCGGGATTGAGATAAAAATAGCCTTGATGTAATTGGACACACACATACCAGCGGACTGTGCCTTTCACCCATCAGGCACAGTGGAGGAGTTTGCGGGCCAAGCTGTGGGGCCAGTCAGTCTGTGTGCACAGTCCTGCTTTTTTCAACTACATCGAAATGCGCTCCAGCATGGCAAATCATATCTCTCACAGGGCTACAACACTCCCACAGGCCTGTCAGCCCCATTTATTTACTCTGCGAAGAAGAGCTGACACTTGAGGAAACCAGAAAGTGGGTTTTTTCGCTCTGAAGTTACTGTAACTGTGCAACATGAGCAGCTGCCAGGGGGGCAGAGGAGGAGGGGGAGAAGGCAGCTCACCCAACTTTTCATCTCCACTTTTTTTATGTGTCGAATAAAGTCAGACATGGGAAAAAGTTACAGGAGGAACAATTCAAGAATGCGTCGTAAAAAAAAAAGTCGTTCCCAACCAGTAAACTAAATAAACTAAAATGGATTTTTCTCTTGAAATAATGATATTTTTTTTATTATTCTTGTCTAAAGGTTTTTGGTTTTTTTTTTTAAGTGTGGGTCATAATTTACCCACCTTTTTTTCCCCAGACTTCCCACAGAGGTTTGCTGATTTTATGCACAGCAGTTTAAAACGTTATTTAGAGTGATCGGACAGGTCTGAGCCTGAAGGAGGAAAATACCTGCACCTGGTTAATTGGTGCAGATAATAAGGAGACCAGGGGGGTCCTTCTTTGAGAGGATAATTCACAGAGAGAGAGAGAGAGACAGAAACTCGTGCTTTGTTTGTTGTGCTTTCTAACCACTTTTGTAAAGGAGTGAGAATGACTGACTGACAGTAATTGCGCAGAACTGCCCTGCAGACATTTTTCTCATTATTTATTTGGAGAGGCGCGTCGGAAAACACACTTTTCTTTTGGGTTTTGTTTTGTTTTAAAGTATCCAACTCACCGGCCAGGCAAAACTGAAGGGCAAAACTATCCGGGATTTGTCATTCCTGACTGAGCTCCTGAAAGAAAAGGTATTCCCTCCGAGGACAGGCGTAGATCCCATTCCGAAGCTGCAGGGCCCTGCAGCAGAAACCCTCGACTGGTATTCCTTCAGGCAAACTTTAAAAAACGTGTCGCACTCGTCCCGCGTGCATTTTCTATCCGCCGTGGTCCGCGAGCCATCACAACACATGCCGCTGAACAGCTCTCCGTTCACATTGTGCATCGATAAGATTTGCAACTCGAATTGTCCGGATCCCTCTGACACCTGTTGAGAGGACAGAATAAGTGAGTGCAATGGGAAAAAAAAACAAAACAAAACAAACTTTGACCGCAAAAAGGTGTCTGACTGAAACACAGTTTAGCAAGGTTACATGTTAAATGTTAGCATAGCCGCGCGCACTTAAAGGCGACACACACACACACACACACAACCAGCTGAACTGAGTGACCCCCTGGTTTTTTCTTTCTTTCCTTCTTCCCCCCCGAAGTCACCCACATACCTTGGCGAGAAAGCAGAGCAAAAAGGCAGCAACAACTGAGCCCCGTCTCAGAATCATGCCTCCGGACTGCTGTTGCCTCTCGTTTAGTACTGGTCGTCTGGCCGACACACGGCACCAGAGCTCTCCTCTGGTTTAAACATGCACGAGTGGGAAACACCACTTTGATGAGCGGAGCACGACTTCCACATTCGTAGAAGAACCTCTTCCTTGTAGAGTCCCCCCTCAGCCTCTTTTTCTCCGAGCTCTTCTCCTTCCTGATTTTAGTTTTAGTTTTTAATTTTTTTTTTTTTTTTGCTCCTCCACTTTTGTTGCGTTTGTTAGAAAAGGAAAAGTTTTCTCACAGTGGCCATGCGGCAGCCGAGCCTACTGCAGACTGACTGACTGACTGACTGCTGGCCCGAGCTGGAGCTGGCTGCACAAGTTCAACAGAGAGGGAGTGTCTGCGGAGCCTCCATATTCATGAGCAGGCCACAGTGAGCCCGCCCACCTCTCTCACATTATGAGGATAATCATAGACTCAAGGCTCTGTCTGGCAGTGATGATGATGTGGTGGAAAATAAGGAGTAGGGAACCGTCTCTGACCTGCAAGGCATATTGATAATCATAAGTCAAGATCGACGACCACGAAACCTAAACATAAATGATCAATTTATACCTCCTGGTAACTCCTTACATCCTGTGTTAGCAGCATACAGCACTCACCACAGATTATGCTGTTATTATTATTATTATTTTTTTTTTTACCTCATTCAGATTTATGTCAACCTGAAAGGTGGGTTTATTTGTGCCATTAGGCAGTGCACTAAATCAGCTGGGTTTCAAAACGAGCATCAAGGCCAGTAGCTGTTAAATGTACAGTATGTCAAACATCTTTCCCTCATGTAATGCAAGCCTTGGATGAAGAGCATTGAATTCCACAATAAAAAAAAATACCACATCTTTGCACATTTTTCCACCATTCAGAAATACTTTAAAGGTGCACTATGTAGTTTCGGGGAGGACATTTTATTCAGAAGAGAAATATCTTTATTATCCTTTTTATTTTATGCCTCGACAAACTGAATAACAAAACTCTGTGTTTGCATGAATGAATAAACAAACTGACCTTAAAGGACATCATTTCATACTGTTTTAAAGACTACATACTGTTTATAGTCGGCGAACCCTGCCACATTTCTAGCTTGAGAACAGCTTGTTTATTCAGTGAAATAATTAATATTATTACCTCAATAATATTGTAAATATTAAAATTCTAAGTTTGAATTACTTCTCCCAATCTGCACAGTGACCCTTTAATATTTGGCATTTAAATCAAATGTTGACTGTAAATGCTAAACAACACTATCAGGAGTGCACACAACAGTGCCCCAGAGTGGCAGACCTGCAGGTTATATGCCTGCCTGAGGAATGTCACATATTTGAAATGACTGTAGTTTATGGCCAAACATAATGCCAGTGTGCATATGAGCCTGAATGAGACCAGATTTGAACAGCATAAACACACAAAAACACAGTGCCAGTCAGCTGAAAGATTTGATTTCCACACTACCCCACTGGTGTCGAAGGGCAAATGAGCCCTGGTGTACCTCTGCAAGAAGGTAATCTGTGAACTGGATCAGTGATTACACACACACACACACACACACACACACACACACACAAACATTCATATAAGAGGATGGGAACCCCCTCTGACCCTGTGGTTAGTGATTTGTGCGGGCCAATTACACAGGTCACTCAATGGGTCACAATCAAGGAACCGTAGTTGGAAACTGCGGCATTGCATAGAGAGAGTCCGTATCAATCAGTAACTATGTATTGTTTCACCATCACACTTTATAGCCCTTTATGACGGTGTCACACGCCTCTGCTGTATGTGTTTGCACCTGATAAGGACACAGCTCTGGTATTTTCTTTGGTATTTTTGTGAGAATCCGTACAAACAACCAAGGTCTAGTTCATTGTTTTCACTGAAGCAGCAAAACAAAAGAGCTTTATCTTATCTTTAGTGTAGATGCAAAGATGTGCACGGTGGCTCCTGCAAATATACTCCAGCATTTCTCCTTAAATACCTTGTTTGTTTGTAGTAGTAGTAGTTGTAGGTGCACTTGCATGCCAAGACGGGACTTTCTAAGTGTTATTTCCACCATCGTAAATCACTGCTGTCAATATTCAGATGTCACATTTCCTGTGGTTGAACTTCGAGATGAAAGGTACGGCTTCCTGCCCACCCGCTGCTGAACTGATAAACATCTCAGGTTACATGCCTCACTGAAATGCTCTCTCAGGCTAATTAGGGTTAATTCGAGAAGTTTATAACCCGAGGGAGATTTTCTTTTCATTTTTTTGCCTTGATGGCATAAGAGCCAAAATTGATTCAAGAGATTGTGGATGGTTTGAGAAGAGGTCCCTTCTGCCGTGCCCCCATGACCTGCCGGTGGTACTCAAATCAATGGGAAAAAAAGACTATGAGACAAAAATCCTGTGGAATTAATCTATTGATCAATTGTTTTGTGTGTGTTTTTTTTTTTTTTTTTTTACAAAACATGACTATAACAGAAAATGACTTTCAACAAGTTTACTCAAAATGTAAAAAAAAATTACAAATCAATTTCAACAAGCGTTATCTTCAAAACTGATGTCCTATGTCTCTGTTTCTGGAAAAACTAGGCTTTGCAGAAAGGAAAAGCTGAAGAAGGATGCCTCCTCGCTTCTCTTCCACTTGACTGCCAGTCTGCCTGTCTATCATACAGCTAATAGGTATCCAAGCAGCGTGTTCACTGTTCCTTATAAGCGTGGTCTGTAGTCGTCATGGAGCACAGACAGGGTTTCTCCTCTGAGGCCATGGTGCTAATCTCCTGCAGCCTTAATGTGATTATGGTAATGATCACACAAATGACCCCTGGGCTTTGGGGGATCCGTGGTTCACACATCCTCACAGCACAGCGGCTGCACAGGCGCTATGACTCCACTGGCCCGCATACGAGACCACCAGACTGAGCCAGTCCCGGTGGCCTAGCTGCCCCTGTTCTTCTGTCCTCGCCAGGCTCGGAAGAGTAGAGTGAATGACCGAATAAATTCCAGCCAGCAACAAAAGAGCTGAACGGCCATGAGAGAGATGGATATCTTTTGTTGTCTGACACTCAGTGCCGTATTCCAATCCAATTACCTCAGCCTTTTGCAACCCCTCCTATTGCAGTGCATGGCATTGAAGCCTGCCTGAATTCAGACTCGGACCCCGAACAAGAATGTGGTGGATTAGGTGCCTAGTGAGCATTCCCTTCCCCCCTATCTTTCTAAAATCAGTGGTGCACTCTCCTCTAAAAAGATTTAAAACTACCAGCCCAATATTTTAAATTTTATCCCATTTACTTTAATGTCATTATTGTCTGGTGAGAGCTGTGATCCATCAGCTGGGGCTGCTTGTGTGTTATCCTATGGGTTTCTGCGCTCAGTTTGTTGAAAGTGAAGATTAAATACATTAGTTTATCACTATGCAGAAGACACTAGATATGTGTTTTCACAGTCGTTTGTTGAACGGGAAAGTTTATCTGTGTTTACCATTAATCTGAGTTAATCATGTGGATGCACAAGATATTTTTATGACATCACAAGTAGTTCTGACGCAAATTATACGCCAATTATGCAACTTACTCAAGATATATATGGAAACCTGAAACCTTCAGTGCACACACACTGAGAATGGTCCATTGATGCACTTTGACGATAGTTTTCAAGTTGACAACTTGAGTCCTGCAGTTAAACTGAGGAAAATGATCTTCATATTCATAGATTCTGGATTTTTTGGATAGTGGTGATTTTAGATTCTTTTAACAAGGTAATTAAACTTTTTTGCCAAAAACCACATGAGACAAAAAATATTACTGAGAGCCGAATTGTTGTATAAGTCATAAAACAAGGTATCTTTAGTCAAAATCGATCAAGTGTTTTTATCCTTTCTTACTCTATAACTTACATATATGCCAGTGTCAGGCCATTAATTGGGTAAAAACAACCTTTTGTAGGTTTTCTTAATGGTATTTTAGAGTTGGTAATTTCCTGTGAACGTTAGGAAAAAATGTCAGTGACTCAACCTGCATTCGGGGGCGTATATATCCAATAAGCGCTCGCTTACTTTTTATGACCCTGCCATAGATGTTTAAAGATAAGGATGCCGTCTGAGCAAAGACTTTCTGTCTCAACACAAAATTATAAATGAATTCACTGATTTCACTTTATTAAGTGATTTGGGTGAAATTGGATCACATTTTATGGTGAAAATATTTGTGTTGTCCTCCTGCTGCTCTGCCTCAGCTCCACACATAGTTGTACTTGTTGCCAAAGTAACTGCTCTCTAGCAGACCTCCACTGAACACTGTGGCCCTGTGCTGCCTCCGAGACCGATGGAGGCCAGCTGCAGTACCGAGGTGACTTTTGGAGTTTCTTGATGGACAGATACCAGCAGGATATAGCTTCCGTTAGCTAGTTAGCTTGGTTAGCCGTGCGTCAACTTCTGCATCAAGTCCCTCCATAGCTACACATTCGTACAAGACACACGTAACTATGCTGAAGCAAATAGCGCCCCACGCGCCATTTCGTGAAAACTTATGCTTAGTGATCTGCTGCCTTTACAGTCAAGCACCACCTTACTACCTGACCTTAGCTCCACCATGACCAGCTCCAACAGTAAAGTGCCGCTTTTGCATTGATAAATAATTTATGACAATATAACAGTCACAGGGACAGAATAAACAGTTTTACTTTTAATACATACAAACTTTTATTTGTAAGGGAGTATTTTATTTGTGTTGGAGTAGCATCGGAGTTGGCGTCTTCATTGTCAAACAACCCCCATTGCCAAGGAAGATCTATCTACATGACTCAGAGAAAAAATGTGCATGGACGAGATACTGTTATGAAGTTTAATTCCTGTTCACTCGTAGACTCCCATCCTCACTCTCTGAATCTCTCCTGGAAAGAAAAGCAACCAAATAGAATGCACTGTTACCTTCAGTGACATTGCTGTAAATATTTGGAATGACGTAAGTACACAAGGCAACCAAATATTTCGGTCTAGTTGTTTTTAGACATTTTAATGCAGGAATATTATATGTTTTATCTTGAAGTATCTGAGTGCCTCCTCCATTGCTGCTGTATGAAGATATACAGGCTATTTTGTGATCTGGTAAAGCTGTTTCAAGTGAAAACTCCACCCTTGTCACATGTGCCACTCTCTATAACCAAAGTGAATGATGAAATATAAACACAGTCACTTCAAGTTTAGAATAAATGCACGACATGGCCTAGTAAGGTCTAACTTATCTAAAGCGCAATTCTATGATGACCTACATATAGTCACACTATGTAGATACATGGTGTGAAAGAAAGAGATGTGCAAGCATAAAGAAACACAGTAAATTAGTGAAATTCAACGGTAAAGTCAGTGTTTGTGCACACGGGTGAAAAATGTGCGAGGTGAAGAAGGACATCTGAGGAGCAGATAAGTGGAAAGGGAGGATATCTGTGTACTTCAGCGTTCGTCCCATTTAAAAGTATCACAGTGTTTACATTGTGTGTTTATGGGAGCTGCTTTTACAGAACGTGTTACAGATGGTATCAGCAATCGGCGCTCGGATAAATATTATTTTCTGCTGTTAAAGGTGGCCCGCTTTGTTAGTTTTAGCGTTTACTCGACAGCCCGTTCTGTGAGGTGATGCCGTTCTGATGTCTGACTGCGCATGTGGTGAGTACCTCGGTGCGGTTTGTGCACAGGGAGTCCAGCTGCTATGTGGAGGTTAAGTAAAAATTGGATTATAGAGGGTTAGGTTGAGAGCATGGGTTTTGATTTTCATTGGTTCAAACTGTGCCTAATTGCTGTGGTGATGCTGTGGGTGACTCATTTATGTCATGTTTATTCTAGTTGTCTTGCTTTAATTTTCTTTTTCTTCCCAAAGTGGTGCTCTGCATGGCAACGACATCGGGAAAGTACAGGGGTTTTACAACTGGATCAGCACACATGTGTCAGGTAAAGAACCTGTGACTGGATCATCAGTCTGTGTGTTTCCTCGCACATCCTTAATGGCGTTAAGGTGTTTGATCCTCTGAGGGGAGGGGAGGCCAGAGGTCAGTGACACGAATCAGATTATCTCTGCTTAGGCTAGTATACTACTACTCACCGGTGTAGCATTTCCACCTAGTTAACAAAACCAGGGCTCATACTGCTGAGCTGACCCTTGTGATCATGTGATTGAGTGATTTGTGTGTGTGTGTGTGTGTATGTGTGTGTGTGTGTGTGCGTAATATGTCATAGCACAGTTGCTTCACAGTGTTTGATTAGATCTGCCCCTGCTGTGGAGAATAAGCTGGACTGGAATGTTTACGGCTTAAATCATTAATCAATATGTGACAATGTCTCAGGCAGGAGGATGCAAACTATTCAGGCAGGAAGATTAGATCCTTTGCCCTGCATCACACCATTCAAGGTGGTCTCCCAAAACCCAGGAGGGCCTGTGTTTGTGTGCTGCCCTCAGGATCAGTGAGTCAGAACAGTGCTCTCTTCAAACAGGATATTGGCCCTCGCTTGAGGTGAGTGCGGCTAATTAACCTGAACTTCCTATCTGGAGGAGGTGACACTGATAAAACTCTTCCTCTCTTTTGTGTCTGTCGATAACATTACACTTCAGATCACAAGGGTGGGTTGGCACAAAGAGACGGACAATTATTCATCTTGCTGCAAACAGAAAAACGACCTGTTGCCTCGTTGAGAGGAACTTGATGTACATGAGCGCAGTCAAAACGACATCCATTACCAGCCTCAAAGGAAAATATTGATGCTGGCAAAGTCTTGCCGTCCCTTGCACCATGACATAGCGGTTTTTCCATGACACATTTGATGATTGCTTCCAAATGGGCCTGTCAGTTTTAATATAGGCGACCCCGGCATTTCACTTTCCTCTAAAGTAAACAAAATCCACCGGCTGTGCCGCACACACACACACACACACACACACACATACAGAATGTGTGATCACACACCAGGAATGAGTTTTGAGATAGAGCAGGCATTCGCGAGCTGATATATGTTTTCACGTTCAATCCTCTCACTCTTGAGTGAGCCTGAATTGATGTTGTTTTTGTAAGTTTGCTGATTGAAAGCCACAATGTTATTTCAGGACACAACTCCACGATGTGACTTTAAAAAGTAGAATGTGATGTTAGGAACTATAAATATGACCAATATGAGATTTAAGCTCAATAGAAGACGCCTGTCGGAGTGTTTCCCTCGCAGTAATTCATTAAAATATCATTCAAAGTGTGCTCTGTTAATCTTATATGACAATAAACTCATTCCTTGTCATGTTTAGTGCTGGGCTTCGACCCAATGCCAACATTTAGAGAGTCAATATACTGACAATTAGGTTATACAGTGTCAACTAACAAGGGAAGGACAATATTCAGTTTGTTTATAGACGTGTGTCTGGGTGCGCTGCAGGAGAAGTGGAGCGGTCACGGAGAACATGGAGATATGTGGGAACAATGCACTTACAAGACACCTGGCAGAGCTGAATATTGGACGGGTCCACTTCACCGAAGCGTGTCAACTTCCAGTTAATGTTAAACTAATGAGCCTACTTCTATTCCCATTGTGAATGTCCAGCTAGTTTAATAGGTCTGACACACATGTAAATCACCATGTACAAGTGTAATGGTGGAACAGAGTGGACTGTTGCTTTTTCTGTCCAAGTTTCCTTTGTCCAAACTTTTCTATACTCAAAAAACACTTACCTGTCATAACTCAGCAGGCTTTCCTTAAAAACAACAACAACAACAAAAACTGTATAGACTATTCAAAATGAAACCCCTTTGCATTCATAAATTGCTTATTTTCTTTGTACTTGCGGGATGTTTCTGGAGAAAGAAAGTTGCTTGTGAAATCTCATTCCAAGGATATATTTAAATATCAAGGCTTTGTGTTGACTGAAATTGTTGATATTCAATGACCTATGAATGAGAGTCAACAATCAAATATTGTTCACGATTGAATGGTGTGTCCCAAACAGCAGCTGTCAAATCCCACATGGTATGTTTGAGATTTTGGTAGCTAAAGCAGGTGGAACCGGCTAGCTAGGCTAACTGTTCGCCCCAATCGTTTTCCATCTGATCGACTGCTAGCACTAGCATCATATTAAACAAACAGAATAAGAGTATTTCTTTAAACCTACAATAACAGATGTTTTTGGGAAACTAGGAAAACAGGGAAAATGAGTTCTGAACATTTCGCCTACAGTGTTGCCTATTTAAAGTAAATGCATAGTAATCTGGAATTAGGTTTGGGGCTTTATCAACAGGCTGTGGACTTAAGTGAACAGACCTGACATTAATCACAGCAACGACATGTGTGAGTGCAGAGTGGCGGCCAAAAACGATCTTGTTTAACATCTTAAGAGTACACAAAAATATGTTTTTGAAAACATTTTGGGGCAAATGATGACTGATCGTATCAAACCCACCCCATATAAGATAAACGGTCGGACCGTCAAAAACCGGGATGGATGGAAATCTGTCTGAATGGGAGGTGGAGCAGAAAACAGATTGTGCTTGTATTTGAAGAAACATGCTATGAAAGCAGTGAGAGTGAACCAAAACTCTGACTTTGCAGGCCAGAAAATGATCAGCTGAAAGACACAAAGCTCTGTAGAGCTGAGGGGAACTTCAAAGGTGGCTGATAGTTATTTATAACACCTTTCATACAAGTAGTCACAGGATCTACTGTTAGCATAAGAACATTGATTGTAACTGCTTTATTAAACTGCTTTAAAGTAGTCATTTAATCTCCGGCTCAGTGTGTGTGTGTGTGTGTGTGTGTGTGTGTGTGTGTGTGTGTGTGTGTGTCAGAATCAGTTATCAATTTATTGATACAACTATTACATTTTAATACATAAACATTAAATATAAGCCAGTAAAGTATAACTTCATGTTAATTTATATTGTATACACAGACAGGAGTGACCTATCAAACTGCTGAATTATGCTCAGGCTTGTCCAACATCTGACTGAGCTGACAGACTCAAACGTCATACATCGTTAACATATACTGTGTTGTAGACAAATCAGATATTTACAGACATTTTGTGAGGACAAAGAAAATGTCATGCTTCTGTTCTGTCTCTTCAATAGGAGCCATGACACACTATCAATGGTAAACCTCAGTATGGTTAAATTTTGCTATGGTTTTACAGGCAACAGGAGGTTTTATTGCATCTCCTTTTTTTTTCTTGGCCATGACTTTAAAAATGCTGTGTGAAGTAGTCATAAAGCTGTCAGTAGGAGCAATATTTTCCACGCAGCATTATGACAAATAGCATGTAGGCAAATGTATGCGTGGGTGTTGTACAGACAACATATTGTAATGTGTAATGCTACAGCTTGGTTCACTGGGTTGCAGTCTGAAGGCTGTTTGTTTGGTTGATGTAGAAGAAAATAACAAATATCTGTGGTTAGCTTATCTGGAGTATAACATTCCAGCAATTTTCTCGCTACAGTTGCCTTCTTGTTCTTGTGAATGTTATTGGCTAGGCTAAGTCTTAAAAGAGTTAAAGGTTTAGTTATTTCATTATACATACCGCAAGTTCAATTCATGTGGTCAAAGAGTTAATATAACTCGCCTTTCAAGCTACTCATCAGTACTGTGATACCCGCCCACTACTGTCTCGTTCCCATTTTTTTCTTTAATTCTACATATTTCCTGTAAATGTTGTTCACCTTTCATTTTTGTCAAGATAAAATATTACCAACTTCCTTATCCTCAAGAAATCCCCCTGTGCTTCTGCAGTTAAACATGCTGGCTACACAACTTTGTTTCCTACATCACGTGAAGAAAGGGAAATTCTGTGCACACTGCATCCAAGACTTCATGAAAAGTGAGAAATGGGAATGTTCTGGCTCATAATTTCCGTCTTCCTGCACCTCAGAGCATTCCAGTGGTTGAAGTGGAAATAAAATAGACAGGAAAAAGTTGCATTATTTGGCTGCTTTTAGTGTGCACAGGTATCGTGCTCTTTGAATTTATGCTGTATTAAGCCGAGCGCATGTGCTTGAACATGAATCTGAAAAACGTTGCTGTTTGTTCATTTATAGCACTGTTGAGCTCAACATCCGATCAGCTTTAAGTGTGAGAATGAGTCTTGCCTTTTGAACTCAGGTCAGAAAGATGATACCTCTACATGGTTGGCAGATTCGCAGCCCTTTGAAGACGTGTCAGTTTGCACACACACACACACTGGCATCTCTGCCTGGTTCTGTCCTCTTGTGGATAGTCCACGGTAAATGGTCCAAAACCCCAAAGTGTTCCAATTAGCAGCAAATGGAACCAAGAAAAAAATTATTCTGAAATAATGACAAGCAAAGATAATAGCCAAAAGCAAAAATATGGCATGCGTGCATATATTATATATATACATATATATATTTATATACATGTTAAGAGAACAACTCAAGGGTTTAAAGGAAAAGGAACATCATCTACTAATCGCCATACAGCCCCATGGTGGAGAGTTGATTTGAGTTTTGCTTCACAGCAAAACAGCATTTCAGCGTTCTCCCAAACAACCTAAGTAGCTCAGGAAAAAACAACCCAAAAAGACATGAAATGGCTTTGAATTTAATCTGTATTGATTAGAAAAAATGTTCAAGTAAAATTTAAAAGTAGCCTGTCTCAAGAGGGTGTTCGAGCTCAACCAGCCAATGGTCTTTTCAAATCAATTTGTGATCTCGGGGCTTTCGGAGACTTGCTGACTACTCCGACAGGCTGTATGTATGTATTTTTTCTGTTGTTTTTACATTTTTAAAATCTTCTGTTGCTTGGCAAAATGCTGAAACTCTGTTTTGCTTTAAGGCTCCAAAAATGTTATGTGGAATATGAAAACTCACCTGACTTTTCAACGGCATTGGAGTGAGGAGATAATCATTATAGTAAATTATTCTTTGTGAGCTGTTCCTTTGAAACCTTTAGTTTTAGATAGAAGAGCTAAAAGGAGGACTGTGGATCAGTGCATGGAGGAGCTTCAGAAACCATTTATCAGACTAAATATACAGTATGACTGTTGACAGGGCTTGGCTGCTTTGTTAACTTACAATGATGACATATATTGCTCTTTTTAATATGTTGCACATGCTGTCATACACAGAATGTATTGTATACATAAATATTTTAGCGATGGTGAAGATGGCAGCGTAACTGTGTGCCGTCTGGGGCCGGCTATATGCTGGCAACAGCAGCAGACAGTATTTTGACATGAGGCTGCCTGTCTGTCACTGGCTGAGTTGAGTCGCGCTGAAAGAGAGCGAACCGCTGGCAAGTCTCACAGGATCTGTGAATCGAGCAGAAGGGGCCCAGTGTTTTCTTAATTCACTGACAGACGTAGCTAACTCTGTTTATGATGACGGCTAAACAAAAACAGTCTGGAAACCATGCACTCATAACCTTGTTCTAATTATTTTCATTTGATTATGTTTTTCATTCTGTCCTATTAAGAATCCCCGGACACATTTTAATGTGGTGTGCAAATCCTAGAACGTCTCATCTCCCTCGTCGCATTATGCTTCATGTAAATCAAGGGAGAAAAAAGGGAGATCTTTTGTGTCAGCTCATCTGACATTCCTTTGTGCTAAGTTAGAGGCTTGTCTTGTGAAATCATGCTTCACCGCTATTGTGAACATGTGGTTTGTGCACGTTCATTAAGAGGGGCTTGCGAGTGACATTGTGTTAGCTTCGAGGGTTGAAAGTGAGAGGTTGTGCTCATTAAGAGGCACTGAATGAGTCCCCCGTGTGGGTCCCAGTCTGTCAGGTCTTTAGCTATCATCCACAACAATAATGTCTGCTATGCAAAAAGTAAATTAATGATGGACAGCCTGAACATTTAGTCATGGTTACTGGACGCTACGCCCATGTTTCCCTGCCAACTCTTAAAAAAACGCTAAAAACTTCATATTAATTCTGGCTCAATTAATACGGAGTGCATTCACGTTAACCAGCAATCATTACGCTCCAGTGATCTAAAGGCCATTGTCACACAGGCACTTGAAGAAGTCTTTTGTGTAACAGAAGAATGGCAGAGTGACCCCCGGCGGTGCAGAGCAAGGCCAGGGAGACGTTTTCTTCAGCCCCACCACCCGCTCCTCTCAGCAGCCTGGAGTAAAATTTCAGGGTCCAAGTGGCCATGAGTGTTGGTGAGTGATAGGCGGAGAGGGGAGACCCTAAACCCAATAGCTTTGATGAGTGAAACAAAACACAGAGTCCCCCCAGACTACAGCCTGCACGTCTGTGACTAAGCAGGCAGTCATGCTTGTATGAGGGCTGCACATATTTGTGCCCCTTTTCTTACTGTATGTGTTTAGTCTAGATGTGTGCACATTAACAACTTACTCCCAAGGCTACAAACAAGGCAGGCTTTAAAATACAGTGCACTGTCAATCAATCAACACAGGCTGCAGCAGCTTCGCTGATGGCACGCAGGGGACCAGACAGTCTTGACAATGACAATGAATTTGGGAGGTCAAAGGTGGATCTGCTGTGTCACAATACTCTGACCTTCCATGAAATAGGTGTTCAGCTCCATCTCCCCTATCAGCTCCTTCTCCCCCTCATGCTCAGTAAAGCACTTTCAGAAGCAGCAGCATCTCCAACAAAATATGTTTAAATTACTACAGACTCTGGAGGATACATGGACACTTAACATGTCTTCATATTGAAAATGTTTTTTTAGATCAAGTTTCCATTTCTTGTCTGACAGTGTTTTTGCTTCTTTACTCGTTCGGTTTAGGTGCCAAAACTTCTTAACTGGGGCTCGGAAAAGATTATGTTTTGGCTTAAAATACCTGTTGTTGTAGCCACAAACATAGCTGGAAATTGTCCCAAGGTCTCCTCAAAAGTATCCATTGGTGTCACCCATACAAATGTTTAAACTCGTCAAAAATATCCTGTGGTTTGACAGTTATGAATATGGAAACATGATGTCAAAATGTTGTCAGTAGCTCATGCACCGTGGAACATATAATGTGCGCACATGTAAGTTTTGTATAATGACAATATGCCTGGGAGCCTATGACATGTACAAATGTGAGCACGTATGTTCATAAAGACTGGTACAAAATATGATGTTGAACATAACAACGCTATGTCCCAATTATTGTTAAGTTCAGACTACTGGATATTATAGAGGAAACAAATTACATAAATGTTGCAGGCTTTTACTTAATGACAAAACAAGTGCCCTTCAGGCAAGATGACATCATTTATTTCTTGAAAGAGCAAGAAGCAGCAACAGACAGCCATGATGTACTGAGCTAGAGAAAAGCTGTTCTTCTGTAGAGTCCTGAATATTCAGCAGTATAGTTGATGCATTTCTTTGGCCAGCAAAATATTTGTTTACCCAACGAATGGATGTGGATAATATTTCCAATACTTTGAGGCATAAACCATGTCCTGTGGGTGTGTTTCCTATAGGTGTGGTGACCAGCAGTCAGCTGGGTTGTGGCTATTGAGGCTAGTTGGACTAGACTAGAGTTCACAAGCCATTAAATGCAGAAAACAGTACCAAGACAAAAAAAAAGAGTTGACAGCTCATCAAGATAAGTGGGCTGGGAGGATGTTGGGGGAGGTGTATTAAAAATAATGACAAGGATCTTAATGACTTATAGTGAGAAGTTGAATATTCTTCATACTAAACAGTATTGTGAAATCAATGCAAAATCCGATCCGATCTGATGTAAGGTATACATGCACGGGTAATGCGACTATCAATCGAATAATCTAGCTGTCTTAATTCGACTATAGAAATCTGATCCGGTCGGATCTTAGTCAGACTAAGGTGTATACATGCATC
>OMLP01002119.1:7513-41283 GCA_900302685.1 Spondyliosoma cantharus
AAAAAAAAAAAAAAAAAAAAAAAAAAAAAAAAAAAAAAAAAATATATATATATATATATATATATATATATGTATATGTATATATATATATATATGTATATGTGTGTGTGTGTGTGTGTTTAATGCTAGTACAGCAATGTGTGTACATGTTAGGTCATAATGTAATCATATACTGTTATGTAATCTCCACTGGCCATGGTGAGAAGAGGTAGTCCCGTATTTTTACCCCACCCGGCCCATGCAAAGCGCGTGTCTTTGTCTCATAAACGTACATTATGTACAGAGCTCGCTCCTTCAGAGACACTGGTCGTGAGTCAGCTCACACATCTGCACATCACTTCCCTATTTATAAAGACCAACCCAGAGGCGGAGCTGAGACCAGTGTTTGGCAGCCTCTAGTCAGGCAGACCCCTGTTGGAGGCACACCAGCCTCTCATTGGACGCGCTCTCTCATTGGTCCGGCGCACCGACCAATCAGGAGCCGGAGATGCTCGCTGGAAGCACGGCCGCGGACACGTGCAGAATGTACACAGGAAAGCAAGGCGGGACAGAGCCGCTGTGCTGAGCGAGCGCTGTTTAACACACAGGAAGAACGGTGTGGTATGTCGAGCAGCGTGTCTCCATACTGCCGACAGGACCGGTGAAGGCATCGATACGGTATTTCTTCTTATTGTGTTTTAAATTTTAAATTTTAAACATGTCGTGATGCGGGCTGTAGTGACGGAGCGGGGGGTGTCAGACAAGCGGAGAAGTTCACACATGTTCATGCACGGAGCCGCGCCACACCTTCCTGCAGCCTCGACTATGCAGCAGGGAAGTGTGTTTATTAGTTTATTATCTTGTGTTCGTTTCAGGTGATGTTTATATTGTGTGATAGTGTGTCAGGATAGCACGTAGTGTGAAACAGTGACTGTAAATACGGTTATTGGTTTCACATGACCGATGAGCACGGTGTTCTTTGTAGTGTTGTGTTGGTATAATGATGAGGCGTCTATTTTTTGGACAATTAGTGTTACAATAACAAGGCATAGGCTGTGTTGTTGGCCTATGCTACAATATAAATTAAGGTTGTCACATTCGCTAGGGTTGTAACAATAATAATTTTGATTGTAGATTAATTATAGTAATAATAGTCATTTTATTAAGATTTAATAGTTTTCCAGTGGAAATGAAGACGGTGAAGCAAAAATGATCATCCCCACTAATCATGAATCATATTGCAATCACAGTATCTAATCACAATATGATCAATTGTGCACCCCTAGTCTGGTAGCTAACAGAACAGTGGTGTTCATACAAAGGTCGCAAGATTCTGCAAAGGCCAAAAAATAGGCACTCAGATTCTGCTCTTGCATACTTTCCCTTTGAACGACTTGACAGTTCCAAAAACAGCTTCATGTGTATGTTGTCTTGGCTTCAGCAACCTCAAATGTAAATCATTTTCAGGAACCATTCTAGATGTTCAGAACATAGTCCCACCTTTTGGGATAATAGTGGATCATTTCCACCAACTGTTGAGCAACATGAAATTATTCACCATTTTTAACCTGATGTGTCATCCATACGCAAAAAGTATGGTAACATTAGGGTCCAGTCCGAAATTGACCTGCCCTTGAGAAGGAAGTGATAACAGAGTAGGGCTGATTATTGATTAGACTGGCAATTGTTATCTAGACCGCTCTTGTTTTTGATAAAATGAAAATAAACACCGAGGCTAAATCTCAAATGTCTGAAACCAAAGATAGGGCATGTAGGTTATGGTACTTATTACTGGTTTATGCCTGAATATATGATCAGAGCAATTAGTCTTTAAGCAGCGTATGAGAGTGATGATGCATATTATACAAATCAAGGTAATGACACTTGAATGAATGAATAATGGCGTCTCCATTTCCATCAACACTGTTATCTTTGTTTTAATAATCCCTAATCTAATTTTACCCATGAAATTTTATGTCCTGACTATGAATATTGATATAAACCTGAAACAAATATATTTTTAAAACAGTAATTCAGAAGAGATTAATACTTTAGATGAGCAAATGTCCACGGTATGATAACTACCTGTCTCAATAATGCTGCAACCCAGCATTGGTTATCAAATTATCAGGAAAAGGTTGAACTAAAGTGAATTCTGACTTGCGAGGAGATGACACCAAAAAGGGGATGTCAAATTCATGAGTCGTATTGGCTTCAGCTGAAGTGAATGGGAGACTGAGCGAGAATACTTGCCCCACCTGGAGCTGAGTGACCCCAACCGCGTAGTAGTTTCAGAGTTGTTCAAATCATGTATGCTGAATTTAAAAGTGTAATTAAACAAATGAAAAAAAGTAGCTTGCACTTTGGTCAGTGGGTAAGGCAGCATCTTGTATAGCCAGCGACCCGTGCTACGTATGCTTTCCCACACTCAGAAAGACTTGCATAATTAGAGATTGGATTTGCCGTGTGCATTTCCTGTGAATAATCTGAGCGGGTGGGCGGCATAGTGGCTCAGTGGCGGCCACTGTTACCTCACAGCGATGGCCTCAAATCTGACCTGGCTGCTTGAGGCGGCGCAGTGTGGCGTGTACATGTTGGCCCTGCGTTTGTGCCAGCCTTCTCCCACACGCCTATGGCCTAATTTCCTGTAGGTGGGAATATGAGCATTATTGTTGTTTCTGTTTTTGTTTTTTCACCCAGTGCATGCTGGGACTGACCGCATCAGCGATACAGGAAGTTGAATTTGGGAATGGCCTGCTACAATTGGCTTAGCAAGTGGGTGGGTGTGTGGGTGGGTCGGTGGGATGACCAAAATGGCACATCCAGGTATTCTAGTAGCCTGAGCACAGTTTCCCCACCACCACCTGCACCCACAGCCGTGTGTCTCTCTTCACCCATGGAAGTACGCATCGATGCCAGCCTGCCTCGACGCCCACTCACGCCCTGCTTGCATATTTCCATAGATTAATCGCTCCTTCTCTCCCCACCCACTTTGAACGGTGGCACACACAGCTCGTCATGTGCAGGGCTGCATCATCCATCTGACCAAACATGAGACTGATTAGCATTTCATGCACCGAGGTAGCATCACATGAAAACCTGCAGTTGATCGGCATTTTCCATTCCTGGTTGTTGCGTTTGCTTTAGTTATTTCTGTTTCATGAGTAACATTTGTCATTAGTTGTTATCCTCTTTGTCCCAGTGCCCGGTGGCGGCCACCCTAAACCCGTCAGCTCAGCCGCATTGGGTTTTTGCGTCAAGTGTGTCTGAACTCTCAGTGCAGAAATTAGCTAAACCTGTCCTGAACAAGTTCTGCATCGAAAAGCATCACAGCACATCTGAGGGACGTAGGTTAAGGGGGTTGTGGGGCAGCTAGGTGCATAAAATTGGAAGGATTGACGACTGAGGACTGTTCTGTGTCTCCTTCAGGTTGCGTCTGCAGGGCTTAAAGGATTATGAGGTGTCTCCCTTGCAAGGAATAAATAGCCCTAGACTTTTACTTGCGTAGGTGGTGGCCATATATATACTTTCAGCTACTGTTCACATTTAAACCCTAATTTATAACAACCCTCTAATGCAGAGCTTTGTCCCGCCCTCCTGGTGTTCTTTTTGTTTGAGCGTCATCTGGGTAAAACGGGACAAAGCTGTGACGACCAACAAATGTCCCGTGAAATTAGCACATTCACCTGGTCTATATACAGATACATGCATACGTACTTGCAGATTATTGTCAATCTGTGCTCACGATGAGGTACTTGTTTTCTCCAGATAATCTGGGGGAAAGGCTCACAGCTGGGTGTTCAGTTTGCACCACGCTGCTGTGTAAACATTTCACGGCCGTGTTTGAGTCTTCTCCCTTGGAGGCCGATTTGATAAACTGCTGATAAGCGGCGTCCTTTGGAGATGCTTGCTAGACCATGACCAGTGTTTTTGTGAACCCGCAGCTAATATTTTTCCTTGTCTTTCTCTGTCAATCTCTCTCTTTTTCTGTCATCTCAGGTGGCCTTCAGCACTTAGAGCAGCTCATCTCCGAAGAGGCGACAAGACCAGCTACGGACTGAAGAGATTGTTTTTTTTCGCTCTAACCAAGAGCTGTTTTTCTCACTCTTCCTCACAATCTCTCATCCCATCTGTTGGAACACTTATGCCAAGGCTGTTTCACAAGCAGAAAATCGCGTCGTGTCTGCACTACTTTGAGCGACACTTTTTCTCAAGATAATTGCCGTCTTTTTTGAAAAGGGCAAACGCTGCCTTTTTTTGATTGGCGACAGCCAAAATCTGCACCTATAAAAGGGCTTTGAGCCCAAACCTCTTTAATTTAACATTTTTTGCAGGAGAAACAATGAATTTCTCTCCTTAGTTCTTTTAACAAACAGACAGCAAACATGATTCACCTGTTTGTAAATAGTAGTCCCACTTAAATCAAAGTTGTTCCTGTTTTACATCGGCTGACACCTCAATCAAGCTGTCCCAGCCTCATCCTACTCTAGTATGAGTTATGACAACCCTAAATCAATGCCCGGCAGCAGCACTCGTGGGCGAGTGGCAAGGGCCGGTGATAAAGATAAGGAGCAGGAAGCTGAGTCCGAGGGGTTAAACTCTGCGGCAGCCGGCAGCAGTCAGCCCGGTACCAATGCCGCCGCTCAGGAGCAGGAGAGCGGGTCTGGAGGCGCTTCGTCTCCCAGTGGAGGGTCAGGATCCGGATGTTCATCCAGAGACGGACGGGGAACCAACTCGGACGATATGGACGGACTATCCAGCGGGAATGACTCCGGCGAGAGGGAAAGCGAGGGCGGGATGGAGAGGGAGAGCGGATCACGTGGACGCCAATCCACACGCTCCCACAGCTCGTCCAACGGCAAGGACTCTGGCATGATGGAAACGACAGAGAGCAACAAGAGGTATGACTAGAATGATTATGGGCAGCGTTACACATTGTTCTGCTCGTATTTGATACTTGTGCGTAAAAATTATCTTTACTAATTTGAACTGCCCCTCTCTTTTCCAGCTCCAACTCCCAGAGTCTCTCCCCTCCCAGCGGCTCCCTGGCCTACAGCCTGCTGTCCACCAGCTCGGAGCGTGACCCCCCCTCCACCTCCGGCTGCAGCAGTGACCAGTCGGCGAGGGTCCAGACCCAGAAGGAATTGATGAAGGCCATTAAGGAGCTGAAGCTGCGCCTACCCAATGAGCGCAAGGCCAAAGGCCACTCCAGCACTCTAAATGCACTAAAGTATGCACTTCAGTGTGTCAAACAAGTTCGAGGTGAGGAAGTGTTTCTGTTTGTATCACTTTATATTAAGTTTTATGTGATAACCAGTCAACCAAGTCTTATTAACACATAATAATGCAAGTCAGCATCTTATAAGGACCCTATTAGAAAATGTTTGTAACAATATGCAATTATATTAATAATAGTCACACCCTGACTTTCTTTTCTTTTTCTCTAATTAACATTTCCAGCCAACAAGGAGTACTATCATCAGTGGAGCGTAGAGGAGTGTCACGGCTGCAGTCTGGACTTGTCTGCCTTCACAATTGAGGAGCTTGACAACATCACCTCAGAATACACCCTCAAAAACACTGTAAGTTTAAACAGCTATTCATTTGATGAAACTCTATATTGTTTTCTTAAAACTGCCTCATCGAGCTCATTGACTGGTTGTTGGAGATGTCTCACCGCTTTCCTCTTTTTTGTTTTTTTCTCTCTTCAGGACACTTTCTCCATGGCTGTATCATTCTTGTCAGGGAAAGTCGTATACGTATCACCGCAGGGATCGTCCCTGCTGCGCTGCAAGCCCGAGTTTCTCCAGGGGACCGTGTTTTCAGAGCTCTTAGCCCCGCAGGACGTCAGCACCTTCTACAGCGGCACAGCACCCTGCCGCCTGCCACCCTGGGCCTCCTGCATCGGATCTGGTGAGCCGAGTCACATTCAAATAGGGAAAATGGTTATAAATAAGAGGGAGGCTTGGTGTGAGATGGTGGTGAAAAAAGGGAGAAAAACACTAATTTCTGAAGAAAAAAATAATAAACTCTATGCTCCACTGATCCAATCAGGTCTGCGTTGAATATCTTTGTACTACTTCCTTCACTGACTGACTTGTTCCCCAACTCTCTTTCCTCCCAGCGTCTCCCTCTCTCGACTGCACTCAGGAGAAGTCCATGTTCTGTCGAATCAGTGCAGACCGGATGCAGGGCCGCGAGATGCGCTACTACCCCTTTCGCCTCACTCCCTACCAGCTTACCATCAGAGATTCGGACGGTGCTGAGCCACAGCCCTGCTGCCTGCTTATCGCAGAGAGGGTCCACTCTGGATACGAGGGTATTTGTCTTTTTACTCTCTCTTTTTCCGTGAGCAGATAAGTTTGAGTTTGTTTGACACACAAGTCAATGTTGTTGATATGGCTTTGCAGTGTTGATAAATGTTATGTCAGAGTAACCCAGGTATCACAAATACAGTAGTCCTCTGATAAATAAATTTCATCTTAGCTGGATTATTCTCCATCTAACTAAAAAAGCTGATGTGATGTATTTGAGTATCAAGATTAGATTGTTTCTAGTCATGAAATAGACATACTAACCATATCATATTTGTCTGAATATTAATTATATCATGAACACCACATGATTGGATGCCTTACAGAATTGAACATATATACAGAATGTCTGCTTGGACCTTTCAGCCAGCCTGTGCTCAAAACAAGCTGTTAATCTAATGATTCTGTGTCCCCTCAGCTCCTCGTATCCCAGCAGACAAGAGGATCTTCACCACCAGTCACACTCCCAGCTGCCTCTTCCAGGAAGTTGATGAGAGGTCAGTAACCTCCAATACAGTATTCATTGCTCATCCACTGTTTACAGTTATTCTCTTAATATTTCTATAATTGCATTGAGTTTTAAGCCGATCTGTCTGCTGCTCCAGTGCGATAACAATCCATTACTGTCTGACAGCGTGTAAATATGTACAAATATGTGTTTACAGGGCAGTGCCATTGTTGGGCTATCTGCCTCAGGACTTGGTGGGAACCCCCACCCTGCTCTACATCCACCCTGAAGACAGGCCCATGATGGTGGCGATACATGAGAAGAGTGAGTTAGTTTTGCACTCGGCTATTAACTGCTGTTAACATACAATAGAGTCAATAGAGACAATAGAGACAATGTCTTTACATCGTCTTATTGAGTCATAACTCCATTCAAAATTACAGTATTTTAATCTTTGGTGTCTTTCATAGAAGTGTCTTCATGTCTGCACTTTTGTCTCCCTTTAGTCTTTCAGTTTGCAGGGCAGCCGTTTGAATATTCACCTTTGAGGATGTGCGCCCGCAACGGGGAATATCTGACCATCGATACCAGCTGGTCTTCCTTTGTCAACCCCTGGAGCCGGAAGGTGGCATTCATCGTAGGGCGCCACAAAGTCAGAACGTAAGACTATAAACAAACTAGTTATAAAACATTTGCAATTATGACAAAGGGGTAGATTTCTGAGGTGAGGTAGAGAGATGTAGAACTGAAAATGATCTAAAGCATGAAGGAGTGCTCTAACATTATCCCCCCACCTCCCCAGGAGCCCTTTGAACGAAGACGTGTTCACGACACTGCCGGGCGGCGAGAGTCGGGTCACCACGCCTGACGTGGTTCAGCTAAGCGAGCAGATCCACCGGGTCCTGGTGCAGCCAGTGCATAGCGGCGGCTCCCAGGGCTACAGCTCGCTCGGTTCCAGCGGCTCACGGGGCTCCCGCCGCTCACATCAACAGCACCTCAGTGCCTCCGCTGCCTCATCCAGCGACAGCAACGGCCCCGCCATGGAAGTGGTTGCTGCTACGGTCACTTCGCACAAACCGGTGAGTCTATAGGAGATACTGTCAGAAGAAAAACATCAAATTCAAATTGTGATGGTTACCTAGCTGAATGCGACTTCAAATATCAAGCCGTCCTGCCGTATCTTTTTAACAAGTCTGATCTTGAATTTTTCCAGATGACGTTCCAGCAGATCTGCAAAGATGTTCACATGGTCAAGACAAACGGACAGCAGATGTTTATCGAGTCCCGTAACCGGCCAGTGCCTAGAAAAAACACAAGCGCAGGTAAAAGAAAAGAATAGCAACAGATACTAGAATTAAGAGGGCCAATGATTTACTATGATGTCAAAAAGTCCTCAACAGTCATCTAAAGTCTCTATTTTCTGTCCCTCCCTACTCTTCATCCAGGCCCAGCAAGCATCAGGGCCATTAGCAGCGACCCAATCAGAGGTTTGATAGCCGACCTTACGAAGCCTCCCAAATCTTTGGTCCCTGCACCACTTATACAGAAGGAGGCTCCCACCGGCTACTCCTATCAGCAAATCAACTGTCTGGACAGCATCATAAGGTGTGTGTTTGTGCGTGTGTGTGTGCGCAAGCGAGTGCTAACCTAAAGCCTATCTCATCAGTTTTTAGTTGCTTCGTTTAATACTAATCTATCGTCAATTTGGCTCCACACAGGTACTTGGACAGCTGTAACATTCCTAACACAGTCAAAAGGAAGTGCGGCTCGTCCTCGTGCACCTCCACGTCTGATGACGACAAACAGCAGGAGGCCAGTGGCAACAACAAAGGTACTTTTTGACATTTTAACTTGAAAGTAAATACATAGACTGAAAAAATGTTGTTCCTGTTGTTATGTTTTATTTACAGATCATTCTTGATCATCAATGAGCATGCTTGTTGTTGTGTCTGTAGTCAGTCTACAAATCCTGAGCTTGTTGAACTTGTTGTCTCTGCAGGTGGTTCAGTTAGCCTTGTAGGTGAACCACCTTCTCTGCCACCGCTCACCATGGCCACAAAGGCAGAGAGTGTAGCCTCAGTCACGTCCCAGTGTAGCTTCAGCAGCACCATCGTGCATGTTGGAGACAAGAAGCCTCCAGAGTCAGGTGGGAACCATCAACACTCTCTGAACCATGTTAGCATTTGCTTTTCGGCAGGTTGTCTGTTTGAAAGTATGAGGTGCGTGCATGTCTTAAAGGGACAGTTCACCCCCCAGATTAATAAATGCATATTCTCTGTGGTGCTGATTATCCATCTAGACTTTTTTTGAGTTGCCGAGTTTTGCCAGCATCGGCAGTACCTCTGCCTTTTCTCGAACATATTGGAAGTAGGTGTCCCTTATGTTCTAAAAAAAGTCAGATGTCTCTTTAGCTGATGTCTCCAAAAGTTTGCAACTCGCACAACAACAATCTTGATGGATAAATAACACTAAAAGGGTGAACTGTGCCTCTAACTTTATTTTAAAGACCTCCAAATGAATAAAGGTTGGAGTTTGATTTGAGCCTCAAAGAAGCCCTACTTACTCTGTTGACCAGTAACACTCTGATGCTGTTGTATTTGACCTTCCTTGCTTATTTTGAAAGAAACTGACCACAAAGTGTTTTTACTAGCTCAAAAGTCTTAAGAATTATCTTGCAGAAACCTGTAGCCGCATGATAAAACTGCAGATTGGAGGTAATCTGATTTATGCCTTTGTTTTCTCATCTTGGAAATTTTCTCCTTCAAGTTTCTTGGTGTCTGTTTTTTCTGCTTTACCCAAAGATTCGTCCTTAAGTCTCCTCTCTTTTGTGTCTGTCATAAATTAAGACTATTTAAATGACTTTTGTTGGATAATGTTAAAAGTGAAAATGTAGTATAACAGTAGCTTAAATACAGAAGAGTCTTGAAAACAGCAAACTAACAAATCACTGTCTTTCTTCCACTGTCTATATCTATCTTAAGTAACATTAGCCACTATTAACTACTGGTCATATCAGACCAAGTAAGGCTGTAGCAACAAAATCTAAGACTGAATGTTATTGTGTGAATTTAACTTTTCATTTCTCAGAGGAAGAATGTGTCATTTCTTCTTTCTGGAGTTGCATCGTCTCAATTTAAATGCTTTAACATCTCTTCATGTTTCTTCTCTATCAGACATCATCATGGAGGAGGCTACCATGACTCCCATGCTCGCCACTCCCACAACTACCTTGACTCGCCCGACACCTTCCGCTAACGCGGCCATCACCTCTCCCCCTCCTCTTGCTCCCCCTCCCCCGCCACCTCCCGCTCCTCAAGCCCCTCAGCCAGAGAGGGACATCCGGAGAAGTGGGGGTGTTGGAGGAGGAGGTGGGGGAGGCAGGATGGGTCTGACGAAGGAGGTGCTGTCCGCCCACACCCAGCAAGAGGAGCAAGCGTTCCTTGACCGCTTCAAGGACCTCAGCAAGCTGCGCGTGTTCGATCAGACAGCGTCTTCGAATCTGCGCTGCCACACCGCTACTGCCAACCCTCTGTCACGAGGTACAGTCACACACCACACACACACACACACACACACACCAAAAAAAAAATTGTAGCTTAATTCAGTGTGTTCTTCTTTTCCTCAGGAGTGCGTTGTTCCCGTGATTACCCCGCCGCAGGAAGCAGCACCGGTCACAGACGTGGTCGTGGCGGTAAGAGACTCAAACACCAGGAGTCATCAGACCAGCACAGCTCTCTGGGCCTGAGCGGGAGCCGCCAGGACCCCAGAACCAGCACAGCTCCCATGCCCCTCAACATGCCCCTCAACATGCCTCTCAATATGCCTCTCGGACCCCCAACAAACTCCTCTTCCTGGCCCTCCGTGGGCTCCCAGGCCAGCATTCCTGCTGCCCCTTTTGCTCCCGGTATGCTTCCAATCTACCCCGTTTACCCGCCACTCGCCCAGCCCTTCCCACAGCCGGTCCCAGACCCATCACGTTTCCCCCCAGCCCAGATGGTCCCTCCAATGATGGCCTTCGTTCTGCCCAACTACATGTTCCCCCAGATGGGAGCACCCATCCCTCAGCCAAGCGCAGCCCCCGGACACTTCTACAATCCCAACTTCACGCACCCTGTCGCCATCTCATCTGCTCTCCCCACTGTCATTCCCAACCCCGTCCCCCTCCCAGCGGCCGGCGCCCCATCTCGTAGCAGCACCCCCCAGTCCTACAGTCAGATCCCCGCTGAACGTGAGGGTGCAGAGTCCCCCCTCTTCCAGTCCCGCTGCTCCTCTCCTCTTAACCTGCTGCAGCTGGAGGAATCGCCAAGCAACCGGTTAGAGGTCGCAACAGCCCTGGCAGCATCACAGCAAGCCACGCCTTCTGTGCAAGGCGGTGTAGCCGGGGGACAGAGCTCAGCCAATCAGGGGAGCTCCGATGATAACTCAAAGGAAAATGAGAACGTAAGTAGACGGACATTCAGAGTAGGATGTTGTCTTTATTTCATGGGATGTTTTTTAAAACGTTTTTCTTTTCCTCTCTTTTGCCCATCAGGGTGAAACTAATGAGTCCAACCAAGACGCCATGTCCACCTCCAGTGACCTGCTGGATATGCTGCTGCAGGAAGACTCCCGCTCAGGCACCGGCTCAGCCGCCTCTGGTTCAGGCTCCTCGGGCACGAGGTCCTCTGGTTCAGGTTCCGGCTCCAACGGCTGCAGCTCCTCTGGCACCAGCGGCACCAGTTAGTAGATTTTCAGTCATTATGGTCATTTAATAGTTTACTTCAAAGTCACACTGCCTACTTTACACTGAGCCCTTCCTTGATAATGTATGTCAAGAGGCGATTTCAAACATTTCCTTGATAGAAAATTAATCAAATTCTAAAACCATTGAGGGAAAGATAGTTAACTTGATAAAAAAAGAAGGATAATATGCATTTTGACACAACTACCTCTTCCAAGAACGAAAAAAGACAAACAGGAGAATGACTTGAATATGAATGAAATCAGAATTTTGAACTAAACACAAACAAACTCAAACTAATACCTGACAAGTCTTCACTAATGTAATTCTAAATGTTTGCGCCTTTGCTCCTCCGTCCAGGTGGCAGCCACACCAGCAAGTACTTCGGCAGCATCGACTCGTCGGAGAACGACCATTCTCGCAAGCAGCCAGCAGGGGGCAGCAGTAGTGCCGGAGGAGATGGTGGAGAGGAGCAGTTTATCAAGTGTGTCCTCCAGGACCCCATCTGGCTGCTGATGGCCAACACTGACGACAAGGTCATGATGACCTATCAGCTGCCTGTCAGGTACGACAAAGGGCAAAATGTGACCACTCAACACAAAGACCTCTAAATATGATGATTTTTATTTTTTACTTTATTATTAATGCTTTTATTATTAGTTTACCATATTGGTCATAGCGATAGTTGTTACTTGTTGGTTAAACTACAAAGAATGCAAGTTTCTTACCTTTTTGTCCTGTACCTGTGTAACAGGGACATGGAGACAGTGCTGCGAGAGGACCGCGAGGCCCTGAGGAGCATGCAGAAACACCAGCCACGCTTCACCGAGGAGCAGAAGAGGGAGCTGAGCCAGGTGCACCCCTGGATCCGCACAGGACGCCTGCCCCGAGCCATCAACATCTCTGTAAGTGCACCGAAGCTCGACCCTGAGCTATAGAAGGGTTACAGTGTGAACTATTGTTAAGATGCATTCATTAAGCATGAATTTAACAATTCAACTGTTTCTTTCAGGGCTGCACAGGCTGCAAGTCTCCCCCCTTTGTGCCTCCCACCGCTCCATTCGACGTGGAGATCCACGAGATGGAGCTGTGCAACGTGCTGAAAGCTCAGGAGGATGGGAAGGGGAAGAAAAACCTCTCAGAGATTGCCATGGATGAAGCTCACCCAGAGGAGGAGGAAGAGGAGGAAGAGGACGTGGAGGAGAAAGGAACCAAAACACAAGCCGGCACCCTAGAGCTGCCAGCAGCAGAGGAGCAGAGAGCGACGGAGAAAGAAGAAAAGACTCACATGACTCACTGAGAAGGCGGCCAAAGATCAAAAACACTATCGCGACCTTTCTGCTCATATGCAGAAAGCGTGCATCTTCCAGCATTTTTTGTGCCCAAAACATTGTTTACACGGGGTGTAAAGCTGTTAGAAGTTGGGTTTGCTGGGACATTGCGGTGCATATCGATTGAGACAGCCTTCCAGTGATTGTTGGACAGGTCAGGCAGGACACTTGGCCCGGTTGAATCTTCATCAAATCCGACTTTGATGACAGCACACCGGGCATGACGTATGCTTCGGACACCACCGGGACATGCTCACTCAGTTTTACAGAGTGAATCAGTCCTTTTACCCTCACCTGGTCTTGTGGTTCTTGGCATATTCATTTAACTTGTAAGATAATCAGAGAGGACTAAGGTGAATATGTTATAAAACAAAAAAGAAGGAGGAGGAAAAAAAAGGCGCCTTTATACCAAGACAGATGTTCTTCACCACAGTGTCCTCCTTGATGTTTTAACCCCTCCCGGACAGGGTTCAGCTTGCAATGACAGAAGGGAGTTCAAGACGCGGCTTCTCCTCTTACTGAATGTTTCTGGGATCCTGCTCCCAGCTCGATCGCATCGCTCTCGAAGACTTTTTTTTTTATGTAAAAAAAGTTGTCCGGAATAAAGAGAATGCTACTTTCACCCAGTAGATACAATGTACAGTGAGAACCAGGTTTATTTTGTAAACATTGTGTATATTTTTATATTTTCAATCCACTGCAAATACAGATAGGATAAATGCCCGAACAAGTGTCTATATTGTAAAAAAAAAAAAAAAAAAAAGTAAGAAGGGTTGAAATCTTATCTGGCAGACAACACAATCAGCTCAGTTTCTGACAGAGATGTTTCTCATGACACTAGAAATCTAGTCGCTTGTCGAGCAACACACAGTTCGCCAAGAGGCTCACCTGGACTTTTAAGGTTCCTCTTTGTCCGGGCATTAGTTCTCACAAACATCACTGACAGTATTCCCGAACAGCCAGCACCTCACGGAGCTGGGAAGCCTTCAGCTGAGCAAGAGCTTTTGTGTTGTCAGCGCTCGGTCGTGGTTGTGAATGGATTTTGAAAGAGGCGGACCTAACTCCTAGAAAAAACAAAACAAAAAAAAAACAACAACAACAACTCTTTGAGTTTGGAGAGTGTTTACTATCTTTATTCCTCTCTGTCCCTTTCTCTTTCTCTGTGGCACTGTTCTGGTCATGTGATATCCTACAGTATGCTTAATGGCGTCAGTGGTGTCTGCAACAGTTTCTTAATATTTTTGTGACGAATTCTTTGTACAAAAAAGACAATAAAATGACTATAAATGCATTTAAATGTGAAGTCTGATTTTTCATTTTTTTTTTCCTCCTCCTGCAGTCAGTTTTATGATTACATCTCTGTACGGGCTATTTTTGTCGACGGGTGTTTTTTTGCAGCAGTTGGCCTGGATACGCCGAAGTGTCCGGAATTAACTGGAAGCAGAGAGCAGATCAGGGCAGCTACTTTTCTTTACTGAACCACAGTCTCCTTCTACTCAGCTGTGGTTTTCCACCCAGAGCTTAAAAAAGACAAAAGGCATGCCATCGTTTGGACAACTGCAAAGCGGCCAAGTTGACTTCATTGCACTTTATGATTATAACAATGACGACAATGATTGTAATGTGCACGGGGGATCTTGTTAGAGAGCAGATGTTAAAAAAAAAAACAGCTTGGGGGGAGCTTTTTTAAAGTAGCATTTCAAGCATTAGAACTGACATATCTTTTACAATAATGATGGTCCTTTTCCTGCCAAAACAATATATATTTTTTCTTCAGAATTCAGCACATTTTAATCTTCCATATTTGCTTTTATACATCCAGCTTGAGCTCTATTTTAGGAGAACCTACTGTATATTTTCATTCTGTCCTACATTTAAACTCGGCTCCTTCGCTGGGCTTTGCCACCATCATGAATTCTGTAGAAAGGAATTTAATCTTCATAATAACCTCGCAGTTAAATGACTTGTGTGTGCCCTGGTAGGTTTCAAAAATGGGCCTCCACCAACGCTGTGAGGCTGCACTGTGACATGACCCAACCAGCAGCCCTTTATCTATTAAAGGGGCAGTACGTATTTTTGGAGAAGAAAATTCATACTCAGAATTTTAATATTTACTATTAATGAGGTAATAATACAAACTTAGACATGTTTATGTTTTCTACAACTGAATAAACAAGCTATTCTCAGAGGAAAATAAGGTCCCCAGAACACTGTTGGAAGCTAGAAAAGTGGCAGGGTCCGCCACATATAAACAAAGTAAAACAGTATGAAACTGCTGTCGTTTAAGGTCAGTTTGTTTATTTAGTCATGAAAACAAAGAGAGTTTGGTTATTAAGGCATAAAAAAAATAAATAAAAAAAAATTCATCTGATTAAAATGTCTTCTAACTATAAGGGAAAAAATTATAAAGGGGGAGAGTGGGGGGAAAATACTAATTTAAAAGTAAGGCTAAGTTTTCCTCCTGTCTCTGGAGGTGACAAAGCAGATTCATAAAGCCCCAGGTAGCATGAAAATGTTTTTGCTTATTTATTCATTTTCAAAGATTTATAGCTTGTGTGAGATGATCTTCGTGTCCGAGGCATCATTCTAATAATTTTCTTACAATCTTGTTGCCTAAAATGAGCTGTTCCTTGTGTCTGAACATGCAGCACGATCCATCCTCTGAGGACCACGACTATGCAAAATGTTGTGCCGATCCATTTAGCTGATGTCCAGCTATTTCACAGGATTGTTATTTATTTGCAAAAGCCTTCACGATTCATCCTTCTGGGGATCGTGAACAACCTGTGACGAATCTCACGGCAATCCGTCCGATGATTGTTGGGATTTTTCTGTCGACGTTGCCAAGCATAGGTTCCTCGACGCCAGCGTGGCTAACAAAAGCGCGACTTATGGCAGGCAGTGCAGCGGAGAGGTCGGCATACACACATGCAACAGTGGCGCTCTGTCCATCGGCGAGCACACCTGCAGAAAACATACATTCTCCATATATTCCATTGCCTGTTAAACGACGACACAGAGGCAGAACATAACAAGCACGCTGTACTCTGGGCTGTACATACATTGCTTTTGGCCGCGGGTCAGCGTACAGTGTAATTAATGTTGTTTCCCCCTTTTAACCTGCGTCAAACAGCCTTCTGTCCTCTCCAGATCACCCTCATTCACCTTTTCTCCTCCTCACCCATCATCACTTCCACTCCTCTTCCTCTCTGCCCTCCCCTTTTTGAACCCTTTCGCGTCTTTCCACGCCTCGGTCTCATTCTCCCTCCTTCCTCCCTCCTGCCTCTCCTTGTCCACTCCCGTCTCTTTCTGAAACTCGAGGGGAGAGCAGGATGGAGGACAGGGTGTGGACAGTGTGCCTTCTTGTCACTCTGACGCTGGGATGGACCGAGGCTCAGAGTCAGACCAACTACACAAGGTAAGCTTAGTTTTTAAATGACACTTACAAAATATGAAACTTCAGATATGCTATCGATGTCCCTCTTGGGTTTTTTTTCTTGTCTGCATCCTGCGAGTGCACATGTGGCACGCTCTTTTTCAAGCCCACATCTGTCCGTTTCTTTCCTCCCCTGGTTGCAGTATTATGATTACGGCAAAGTGCAGCAGAAATAGAGGGTTGCGTTTTAGGGAGGACGTGGTCGGCGTCCCATAAACACACAAAATGACTGCACTGCTGTAATTGATGCATTGATTCAAGTGGGCACATCTACAGTAGCTTGTCCTCACGTTTGATATTTTTGTCAAAGCTGGCCATAAATTCAGACTTTTACCCTCCTGAATCCACATTTTTCAGTCTGAAAATGTCCTTTTTGGATGGTTTTTGAGGGTTTGTGTGTGCACCGCTCAACACACAGAGGGTGTAAATTGAACACGAGAGACAAACAAATGCCTGTGGGCTGTTCAGCCCCAGAGGGTCAGAAGGGAGGGACACTCCACCCCCACTAGGATTTTTTTTTTTTTTGGCTTAAATTATTGCAGCAAACACACAACGCATGCCTGAAGAATGAAAAGGGACTATAATAAGTTGACGGGCGCACAAACCCTGCCTCACAATGTAAAAAAATATGTCTCCCCTCAAGAGACGGGCAAAAGAGCAACACAGGAGTTGGGTTTGGAAGAGGAAACAATCTGACCAGATGCCACAGCAGCCGACATCTAAATTAACGAGTGCTTGCCTAATTAAAAAGCCCGGCGTGGCCCCCGCTTAGATCTGTGTTTATCTGAGTGTGAAAGAGTGGGTATGTGTCACCCAACTCCATGTGGTGTGCAGCGTTTTTTTAAAGTGCCTGTCTGCTCAACTTGCGTCCTACAGACAACTTTCTTGTGGTACAGTCAGTATACTGTATGTTGACGCTCTTCCTGGTTTGGTTTTGACCAAGTTTTTATGAAAAAAAAAAAAAAAGCACAAACCAGGAGAGTTCTTTGGGGAACCACCCCGGGCCTCGGAGAACAGAGACAGACTGTGCCACCGTGGTTTTCGAGCGTGTATGTAAAACTGTGAATATATGTGTGTGCAGGCGCTCTCATGCCTCAATACACTCAGTATGGTTGTATTTCCTTCCAGTGCAGCGAGTTAAAGGAGAAGTTCACCTGAAAATGAAAATTCTGTCATTTTCTACACACCGGTGGAAAGCAGGGTGAAGTTTCATAGTGCGCAAAACATTTCCAGAGCTTCACAGCAAAACAGAGTTGCGGCATTCTCCTAAAACGGCTGAAGTAGATGGGGACTTGTTTTAAAAAATTATAAAACAGCCCAAAAAAGTCTCCAGAAGCCCCCAAGATCCCAAGTTGATTTAAAAGAAAAAGAAGCATTATTTACCTCAAGGAACATCCGAGCATGTGCACACACTCCAGACAGAGTGTGTGCTAACGCCTTTAAGGTTTTAAAAGGGGTGTAAATAACCACTTTTCAGATTAATTAGGGATCTGAGTGCCTCTGGAGACTTGGATTACACCGAACAAGCTGTATGAAGCAATTTTATGTTGTTTTTTTTCAGCTGTTTTCTAACATTTTGAAACAGAAAACATCAGCGTATAGGTGGACAGTGACTGAATTTTTAATTTTGGGTGAACTTCTCCTTTAAGTGGCGGTTGTGTGATGCTCTTTCAGACCCGTGTTCAACTGCGGAGGCCACCTGGTGACAGACTCGGGCATCGTGGCCAGCGAGGGATTCCCCAGTTACTACAAACCCAACAGCAAATGCACCTGGTACATCACTGTGAGTCATCCACCATGACACTGAATTAATTAAAGATTCCTCTGGAACTGCTTTCACTAATGAGCTGAACCGTTATACCAAGGATTACAACAAAAAACTATCCCACTTTAACCTCTTTGTTTAAAACAAGAGGATCATTTAAAGTAGCTTGTTTGTGGTTATTTGTCTAACCTAACCGATAAATTAACAGATTAAGTCAAACAATAGACTCAAAAACAGTGTTTATGTTAGGAGGGGCCGGTTAACTATTCTAGCTGTTTTGTGCGTCACTTTGAACATATTTTCCCAAAAATTAGTTTGACATGTGGTGTCTTTGGAAACTATGAGATACTCACTAGCATTTTAGGTTCATTTTACCAAAAAAACTTTAGTTTTATTAACAGTTCACAGTACGGAGGACCAACACTGCCAAAATCATGAATGAATGAGAAAATCATGAACACTTATGCCATTAAATGCTGAAAATAAATGTAGCCTTTAATTAATATATAAAACATGACATAACTTTGTATCTCTGCTTTATTTTGCCACAGTAATTATTTACCTTTGTATTAATTCAAATGTTGATTTACTTTAATATTTAATTTATTTATTTGTTTATTAATTATTTATGTAGTTTACTATTACATTTTAGAACCAGAGTAAACTGAAGCAGTAATATTCATTTATGTAACATTTTATATCTAAATTAATGGCTACATTTATTTTCAGTAATATTTTTGGTGCATTTAATGGAATATCAATTTGACTTTTTTTTAAAAATTAAAATCTAAATAAACCTTGATGTACCCTCCTAGATTATTTTTTTGGTAAAATATCTCAAAGTTTCCAAAGATACTACACATGTAAATATGTGTAAAATGATGCTACGAACCTCTAGAGTCTTAATTGATTTCTGATTTTGGCAGTTTCAGTCCTCCATAGAATCATCATACTTGTGAGCATTTGATGGTTGTAAGACATTGAACATTTTAGTATCAGTAAGATTAATACTGAATCATAGTCATTCACATAATCTGTGGTCACATGGGGCTTTAAAAAAGAAAGAAAAATAAATTCCTTCATTATATTTTCTCCTGTAACTACTTCCTCATCCTCCTCCAGGTCCCAGAGGGTCACGTGGTCATGCTCTCTTTCCGCCTTTTCGACATGGAGGCCGACCCCACCTGTCGGTATGACTACCTGGACGTCTACAATGGTCACTCTCGCTTGATTCAGAAGCTGGGTCGTTTCTGTGGGACGTTCCGGCCGGGCGCCCTCATCTCCACCTCCAACACCATGATGTTGGAGATGGTGTCAGACGACGGCACTGGAGGAAGAGGCTTCCTGGCCTCCTTCAGCGCAGGAAAACCACATGTGGAAGGTGTGGACATGTAATACCACAAGCATGGAAACAGATACCAGGATTTTCTAGTGATAAATGGCAGCACTGTGACTGAAAAGCAGTATTTTGCACCAAACTACAGTAGAAATGTTTGTTTTTTGCCTCAAATACAGTAATACGGGGCAGAACAACGCCATGTACTTATGTGAAAAGGGTCACAGTCATTTCCTTTTAGCTCTGTTTTATTTTAATTCCCACAGAGAACCAGTTCTGTGGAGGACGGCTGATCAAATCTCAGGGCTCTGTCAAGACGCCCAACTGGCCCAACTCTAATTACCCAGCAGGCATCAGCTGCTCTTGGCACATCTCTGTAGAACCAAGCAATGTAAGCACTTTGTATATTTAAACTGAGTGCAACATCTCAGAAGTTGGACATAAATGTTGTGAAGCATTAAATCATTTATCGACCTCTGTTCAACTATCACCATAAAGAATACATTTACATCTTAGTCACCCATTTTCCTACAGCAACCACCTTACATTAGCGCTAGTTTCTGACTCATCATATGTAGATTGTTGGTATAAGCCTGCCATTTTCCAACTACTTCAGTCGGTGTGCATATTGCTACTTTTAGCTTTTTCAAAAATCCTGCTTCTGCGGGACATGAGGTACATGATAAAAAATTTCAATTGATTCTAACCCTTACATGGATGCTAACGTCTTTTTTGGTGAAGTTTGGTGCGATTGGTCTGATCACTTGTCCTAGAAAGCTAATGCTAAATTGACTGCCTCCTCTGTAACCACCTTATTCCGAGTCCTTTTGATACCTTGCTTGAATTAGGGGCGCGACTACTAGCCTGTCACTTAACTGGATGGTAACAGGACACTATTTCTCCTTCTGGTACAGCGTATCATTCATTCACGAGGCTCTAAGTTAGCAATATTAGCGAGTGAATACTACTAAACATTATATTATCATTGCTTAGCCCACTTACGGTATCTCACACTTCTCAAGCCTTAAAACTGTGCTTGATACGACAGCTATTATGATATTTTGTCACTTCCGCTAGTCGTTTATGCATGCTCAGTGTTTATGGACAAAAATACTGAGCATGCAGAAGCTTTCAATAACAAAGCATGTGTTGAAATGACAACAGTGGGGGGAGATCACTGCTAGTTATAGCAAGCAAGGCTAAGTGTTAGTTATCCTACACTTTCCAAGCGGAATACAAACTTGTCAGCACATCACAAATGCGGAAAGTTATGAAGGAGTGGACGACTTAAATCACTACCTTAAAAGGCTAGCTACCTAGTTAGCCTAGCTTCCAGTTTTTGACAACACGATGGGTTCTCCCAAATGTTGAATGTTGTAAAGAGATTATGTATTTGATAGCAAATGCTGCGCAGGCTTGTTCGTAAACGGTAAACAGTATGCCTTGTATCTATGTTCACAAGATAAAGAGGTATGACGTTTTCCAGTCAATAGTGCATCGTGTAGTGTAAGTCACGTAGTCCTGTAAGTCCTGAGAGGAAAGTAAAAACCCACTCCCTCTGAAGCATTCATGCTGCGACCGTAAATATGTCCGACAATCATTTTATCCTCATGAGACAGGTGAAAAAATATCCAACCTATTGTATTTTATATTACCTCACAACAAAAAGTGAGGAATATTCAGATTTAGTTCAATGGTGTTGTTTATAAGGCAGCTAGGGGGGTTGAATAAGGCTAGTTGATGCAGGGGGGGAGAAGGAGGAATGAAAGTAGTGGTGAAGGGGCCCATCACAAGGAAATGTTCAACCTCAGCTCCCTAATATAGTGTAAGTGTGTGTGTGTGTGTGTGTGTGTGAGTGTGACAGCGGCCTCATGACGGAGTTCAAATGAAAGACTTCATTGAGCGCCTGAAGGTGTGTTCATGTGTGCCAAGAGATTGAACGTAAGGAAGGAGGGAAGGAAGCGAGAGCAAGGGAGAGAGTAAATGCCCTTCTGTATTGCAGAAGTCTGGCCCTTCTCCTCCTCCAGCACCACTACACCACCACTACTACTACTACTTCTAGTACGACACCAGCTCACATTATTCAGTCCCCATCATTGATTTCAGAATTTGTGTTAGCATGTTTGTGTACTCATTGCAACCTCTTCCCCAGGTGATTGAGGTGAAGTTTATGAAGCTGGACTTGGAGCCCGACACGTACTGTCGCTACGACTATGTGGCATTGTTTAACGGGGGAGAGAGGGATAACTCACGGCGGATTGGGAAATTCTGTGGAGACAGGTCACCAGGGTGAGAATATTGAGCAGAAGTGTTGAGGGACATTGGGCCATATTTTAGGTAAAACATATATGATTATCCACTAGCTAACGTTAGCATTCAAATACTTCCTAGCTAACATTACTGTTTGATAGTGTTACACTTGACGACAGGAAAGGCTTAAATTCATTCTAAAATGTCAACACACATTTTTGACACATTAATTTAAGCCTGAAAGTGAAACATACCAGACATAAATCAAACAGTTATGTTCGCTAGGAAGTGGTTGAATGCTAACAGTGGTAACGGGTTATCAAATGTGTTGTTTTACACTGAAATGTGGCGCGATGTCCCTCCAAAATTTCACTATCCAGTCTTTTCAGTTGATGATCAATCGGGAAGTGGTGAAAGGGCAACGATTTGTCAGATTCAATGTTTTCACTACAACCCATTAGCTAACGTTAGCATTCGACCACTTCATGGCTAACATTTTTGTTTGATTTAATCCAGTGTGTTTCGTTTCCAGACTTAAATTAATCTGTTTGAGATGTGTGTGTTGATATTTTAGAATTAAATCACACATTTCCTGTCGTGTAATGTAACACTATCAACCAGTAAGCTAATGTTAGCTAGGAAGTGGTTAAATGTTAACATTAGCAGTGTCAAACGCGAGCTAATAGTGAGCAAATATGTTATCTTTTCTTGAAATGTGTCCTGATGTCCCTCTAGATTTTTACTACCCATTGTCTTTTCAGTTGCTGATCAATCAGGAAGTGGTGAAATTAAACACAACATAGTAGCTTCCCACCCCGATTGACGATGTCAGAGGAAAATGGCCGCCGTGTGAATATGGTCTATTGCTTTCATTTTACCACACCTCTTATTCTTGTCTGTCCAACATTCTCTCTCTAATTTTCTGATCCTTTACATAGAACAATAGTGACAAATGGGAACGAGCTCCTTGTCCAATTTGTGTCTGACCTCAGTGTCACCTCAGATGGCTTCATGGCCTACTACTCCAGTGTGCCCCGCGGGTCTAGGACGCCCACCGCCGGGGGAGATTTCATCTATGGACCTCAGACCACCTCAATGCCAGAAAAAGCAACCAAACCCACTAAACCAACCCCCAAACCCAGACCTGGCCTTCGGCCTAAACCCACCCTGAAACCAGCCAAAAAACCACTGGTGAAGATACCGCTGAAACCTCCACCACGCAAACCTATCGTCAAGCCCACGCCTAAACCCAAACCATCGAAACCCACACCTAAAGCACCTGTTAAAAAGCCTGCACTTAAACCTGGAGCTAAACCTACACCTAAACCTAAGGTTATTAAACCAACGCTCAAACCAAGCATTAAGGCTAAGCCCACACGTAAGCCTGCACTGAAGACCAAACCCACCTTAAAACCTGGAGTCAAACCAGTGAAGCCAACATCTAAGAGTGGAGTTAAACCAACGGCCAAACCAAAGATCAAGCCTAAAGTGACGCCCAGACCTGGAGTGAGCAAGACAGTGACGAAGAAGCCTGTTGTGAGCAAAAAACGTGAGTGGAAATTCAAAATTAACAACCTGCATGTATACATGCACACTTGTATCGAGACGTGCTTATCATGTGTTTTTGTTTGTTGCCGTGTGTTTTTTCTTCAGCCTTACCACTGAACCCACTGTGTACACAAGCATGTGCGAGGACAGGAACTCTCCAATCCAGCTTCTGCCCTAATGACTTTGGTGAGCCACATCAGCTGCCTTCTAGACTTCATCAGAATTTCTAGAAATCTATTTCCAAATTGTCACAGGATTTCACCAGTTTACTCTTTTTTCCTCTCTGTAGACACCTCCCCAGGTGCCCCCTCTGAGTCGACTAGTGCATTTTGATATATGATAAACTACCTTTACACCTCGGCCAAACTTCTTCAATATTTTTAATTTTTAAATTACTGCGTTGCCTCTGAGGGTTATTTTAAAAAAAGAAAGAGATGTAAATACACCCTGTGAAACTTGCTTTTATTGTGATGTGACCTTGGTTGTTGTCCGTCAAGTTTGATAAATTAACTCGAAGACTCTCTCTGTCCTGAAAACATAAGACATTTTTTGAACTGCATATTCTTTAGCCCTGGGCTGAGAGTTGACCCTGGGATAACTTGGCACCTCTTTACAAAACATGTTTAAAACAGGGTTAGCAATGTACGCACATAGCTATACAATTTTCACTGTAGTTCTACTATGCCTGGGTTAAATGTCCATTGGAAGTTGTGAAAAATGTTTATATTGTGTCTACTCTGTTTACTTTAGCCCCGTTTCACACTGGCATCTTTTTACCCATGTGTAGTCAATTTTCAAGGGATAACCCCACAAACTCATGGCCAACCATGCTCCAAGAGCAGGGCCATCAAGCCAAAGGCTAAAGTTAGGGTTAGGTCACTTCGGAATGTGCCAGGGTGAATGCTTTCTTAGCCTGGTGCTAACAGCTCCTCTAACCTGCGTGGGGGCTAACAGGGAGGCTACACTGAACGCATAACGTATGCAGACTGCTCTCGGAATGGCTCCCGCAACACTGCGCTTCCATTATAATCAATGAGACTGGCTACGCCAGATGTGAGAGCAGCACATAAGTGGTGCGTATGTGCCACCGAGATCCACTTAGGCCTCTTGCTCCACTTGCTGTCAAGCATACCTTACGTGTTCAATGTATTGAAAGTGTAGAAGGTTCTAATAATGCTTTTAACCTGGGGTTGAGCGCAGTATGAAAAGCCCTAAGCATAACTTAAATATTTATATGTAATTCTTTAGAAATAACCAAACATCTATTAATTTTGTTGATAATTAGCTTGAAATTTTGTCAAAGAAAATACTAATTTCCTAAGTACTTCACTGATCTTGCATGTCCTTTATCTTTCTTCCCATTCTTACATTTCTCTCTTTTTCAGTGATTACGGGTAAGGTTACAAGTTTGACCACTGGTCAGAGGGGCTCAGCTACAGTTGAGGTATCTGTAATCAAGGCCTATAAGGCAGGACAACTGAATATCACCAAATCAGGGCCCGTCATGTCAGTCATTCTGACCTCCACCTGCAAGAGATGCCCCGGGCTAATCAAAGGTACCGCACAACTATCTGTATTTGCAGCCTTTATGTGTCTCTGCAAATTACACATATACATGCAACACCTGTACATATGTCCGTAGCATTGTAGCATTGAAAGTTGTCAAGATGGTGGAGAAAGACAACAAAGAAAGAAAACAGGTCTTCACACCATGGGTAAGGGTTAGATATTTTTCCTAAATGTTATTTACAAAATGATTTATAAACTGAAATCATTCAGGTTTCTTATTATGGTGAGGAAAACCGGACACTACACATGAACCATTTGCACTTTCTGAGATTTTGGGCTTTATTGTATTGCTTACATACCATGTCTTCGTTCAGAAGTGTTAAAACAAAACATTCAAAATTCACAATCAGGTTTTAGATCAGATTTCTGTCGTAGGCATTTATGCAAATTAGCACATATTTATTTTGCTACGTGTATTTGCATATTAATCCGAAAAAATAATCAGAAATCTTGTCACACAAAAAAATATTGTTTCACTGTTGTTTCGAACCACAAAATTAAAGGACAACAAGAACACAAAATCTCCCTGTAGGCAGACGATGTGAATCTTTGTTTAACCAACACATGCCAAACATTCAAGTGATGGTGGATTTTTTTTTAGTTCCTTTTGGAAGTAATTATTATAACAAATATGGTCTAATACATAAACAGTATAACAAGAGTATCATTTTGTTATTGGTACTCATCTACTGACGTGGTACACTGCATTACATTTTCAAACGATATGACTACTTTAGCTCTTCTTGTATTTATCAAATTCTGACAGACTTTTTCCTCTCTCTGTATATTCTCCAGGTAAGAACTACGTGCTGATGGGAAAAGTCGACGCACAGGGCAACGGCCTCCTCAGCCCCTCCAGTTTTGCTCTCCTCTATAAGCCCATCCACGCCAAAGCACTGGCCAATCTCTCCCGCAAACCATGCTGACATCACAGCTCAGCCCACCAATCAGATTGACAGCGCTGACTATCTCTCTGAACACATGTAACTTTAAATAAAGTGTGAAGACATTTTAATTAATACCCAAACATACTTGTATTTTAAAAGAGTAAACAAACAACACTGAGTATTGTATTTCATATTTTGTATGTAAATTATATTTCTGTGATAAAAAATGGATCTCATACAAACCACATGATGTTGGTGATTGAAGAACAGCTGTGGCTTTCATTTAGAATTTGAGATGACACTTCAGGCAGAGGGGTAATATTGCGTTTATCTATTTACACATAATGTATGTCACTGTGGCAACAAACTTGCAAACAATACAGCAACAGCTGGTAAGGATGGCAAGACCTGCTAGCACGCAGAAGATGGTGGTGTCAACGAAGGCAAACAAGTAGAGTGTCCTGTTGCAGTGAGGTATCAACTCTGTTATGAACTTGTCGTAGTTGGGTGGGTAGATTGAGTAGATCCACACACCACCTACAGAAGAGAACAAGAGGCCAATAGTAAACTTATTTGTATTTTTTACTTCAATACATTTATTTGCTGCAGATTGTATGCGGCATCAGAGCCAAAGTAGCGTATTTTGAAATTGATTCAATTTTATCTGCAATCAGATTAAAAATTAAAAAAAACACTAATTTCGATATTCAGCAGCTGTATCTTTAACTGACTTTCTCTTGCACTTTTGATGCTTAAAGTGTATTTCTACCAGTTTTACATATTTAAGTGTGTTAAAGGTCTTGAGAATTACTTTTGCATATGTGAAAGAAAGTAGTAAAAAGTCTGTTGTGGCTACAGACGAAGCTGCACGTTATCTGATAAAATGTCTCCAGTGACGTCACTCGGTGGCTAAACTGCATTGTGGTTAATAAAGACATCAGGCTTTGAAAGGCAGTCCACAGGTCTAGCATAGCACTCAAAGACATTATATATTAAAGCTGGACACAGTCTTACACTGCGCAATAAGCCGCCAATAGGCCCGCCTTTTGCCGGGCGTTTTTACACAGAACGCAGCATATTGGCGACCTGTTTTGGGCCAGGAAACCAGGAAACAGCTGATCACAGCAGTAAGTCCATCACATCATCCGCGGACGTCAAGATGATCAACTGGAAAGCCGCTGAGATCCAGGAGATGCTAGGGTCTCCTGGATCTCTGTAGCTGACTGCAAGCGGAGCTGTTTGATTGAGTCCGCTAGCTGTAAAGCGGCCGGAAAACTACGAACGGTCGTTACTTTCAAATTAAAAGCCCCCGGCTAAGAACCCAGTTCTCAACTCCAATGTGGTGCAATGTAAAGCTGTTATTTTGAGGACAAATTCATTGTCACTGTTCACTGCCCAACTTCGTGCTTCACATCACATGTGTCGTTTTTACATAGAGAAGGCGGCGATTTGCCGGCCTTACATTGGAGTAAATGTGCCGCCTTCTCTATGTAAAAAGGGCTAGTGTTGGAGGCCGTGGAGCCCATGAAAGCTGCTCAGTGGCATTTTTAAGGTTGTGACACTAACAAAGCACTGCACAAATCACAAAAGGGTCAACGCAAACTGATCCCTTGGTGTCTAAAAGGTGGCGGTGGGAAATAAAACCCAAAGCCATCCACTGAATCTATCAAAATGATAGATGAGCAAAAAACATTGGAACCAAAAACCAAAGGTGAAGTGGGAGCCACTGATCAGGGGGGAAACAAATTGTATAGAAAACAGGCCAAAAGAAAGACATTTCAAACACACTCAACCCAGATTTTCACCTCAAACAGAAAACGCAGAGAGCCAGCTGATGGTGTTGACTCCCTGAAAACACACAACCAACTGAGCAGGGGAACTGCAACCCCCTTACAGAGTCTCCCAACTGACTGATTGCAGCCAGCCAGAGGGAGAACATCACAGGTGCACCCAATAGCTTCTGATGACCTGTGACCTGGATCTTGAAAAATCCCTGTTCACATCAGGACCTTGAGGAATCCCTGACATTTCAAATGTTATTGGACCAAATGGCTCAAATTCTAACAGTCAAACAAGTCATTTTGTGAAGGAGGTGGTGGTGCTCAAAAAAATGCAAAAAAATTGTAAGCTTATGGGAATAAGTATTTCTGGGCTGCATGATGTAATTACACGGTTTGACCACCACGAAAACCACGAGAACTGGCTTCAAAGCTTGGCACTCCTCCTGGGGATTTATAATCCTATAATTTGTCAAAACCTGGTGCCTACATTACCCACAATGCAACTTAACCACTGAGTTTCATCACTGGAAGCAGTTTATCAGATAACATGCAGCTTTCTCTGGAGCCACAAAAGC
The DNA here is from genome assembly GCA_900302685.1 of Spondyliosoma cantharus. Lineage (NCBI taxonomy): Eukaryota > Metazoa > Chordata > Actinopteri > Spariformes > Sparidae > Spondyliosoma > Spondyliosoma cantharus. The sequence goes on from OMLP01002119.1 coordinate 35,453, forward strand.
CTTTTTTCTTTTTCTAAATAGTACTTTTTTACTCCCCAAGACGTGTAAACACACCTGGATATGTGAAATTGGTGGATTAACCCTTTAAAGCAACATTATACAAATTACTTTACGTATATTTAATGTCAGATAAGAATTTCACTCAAGTGCTGTCTGTATGGGTGACTTTCACTGTTACCAAAGTAAAGTTTTACCATAATATTTTAACTCTACTCTAAAATTTCAATATTTTTCACATTCTATCTTCTAATCTAAAAAGATTCTATACGACTGTGTTGACAAATGCTTAAATATGTTTCTAGCAATGTTGTGATGATCATGTAGAGGCATTAGGGGGCCATCTAGTGGCTTGTGAACAGCTATCCACTTAGCCAACAATCATAAGAAACATGTGCAACACTCACATTTCAGCTCACAACTACCTAATATATTAATATCTTCATTTGAAGTACTGTCTACTGCCTCATCTTTTGAACTTACCAGTGATGACGAAGCAAAAGCAGAAGAGAGTGCCCAAAGTCAAGACTGTGATGACCAGGTAATTATTGGGGCTGTCCTTATACCACCAATAAGAAAACACTGTTACCATTGTGACGGTTCCCAGTACCTCCATGTAGATGGGAATGTAGGGCTGGGCTGGGCATTCATGGTGGAAATATCCTCCTGTTGGACAAATGGACACAGATCTGACTGAACTTTAGGGAAATGTGTATGGAGAGATGAACAAGAGATCTGATCATTTTGTGGGTTTAGAAGACAAGAAAAAAACAAAAACAATAATTTGATCCGACTAACACGCAGTGCCGACAGCCAAACCCTGGTATCCTTTGTTTCCTAAAAACATTTGCACTGGGTGTGTTGACAGTAGTTTAATTTAAGATGATCCCACATACAACTTCCTGCTGCTGTGTTTCGTCAGTGACAACAAAGGAACTTGAGTCTGAGAAACACTGACACATCAGAAAGTACTGGCTAATGTGTTCGATATTGTTTACAATGATAACCATATACACATACGTAGCTATTCCCTCTAGTTAAAGGAGTTGATAGTTACAACCTGAACCTTCATGAAAGAAATTGAACTTGGTCACTCACCAATTACTATCTGAATGAGGGCATGGACGAACAGCGAGACCCCGAATCCTCCTGTTTAAAGACAGACAGAACATTTTTTTAAGACATTACAGATTCATACATGTAGCAGCTACAGGGGTGTAAGTACAACAATCTGGGCCCTATACTACACATTAGCTTAACATTAATAATAATTGAGCCAACAACTGAACACATGAATCTTTAGTGGTTATTAGTCACTGATGGACTTGTAACAGTACATTTAAACATGCTATAATTATCTGTTATAATCTGTTCAACCCTCTTCTCTCAACATACTATAGTCTTCGATTACTGTGTGATGCTTTAGAGATCAGTATTTTCTCCATGTTTTGCAGTCCAGTGTGAAGGACTGTGTGGCATCAGATTGAACCAAGTACATTTTTTCCCCACCAAGTGTATAGAAGAAATTACAGTGGCTGATACACCGATTACATAAACCGAAATTGCAAAAGGCCTTCTATAGACTTTTTTGTTGGTTTGTCTGTTCGGGGCTACTATAGTAATCAAGCTGCAACCTCCTAGGCTAAGAATGGAAGCCAATGTTGAGGTACCAAAAAAACTGCAGTTCATTGAATGGCCACTTGAGGCTGGCTACAAAAGCGAGTCAATCCTCAGAAAATCCTCCAGCTTTACAGCAGAAAATAAACATGTTTAGAGCCGGTTTCAGTCTCCATATCTAACACTCTCTAGCACACCTGTTTATTTACCCCAAACAGCAAGGAGACAGAGCTAGCGAGCAAAAGCGTGCACTGAGGATTTGCGCATGTCTGTGCATTTGAATTCACTTGAGCCTCCCAATGATCTCCGACCTCAACAGAAGGTTTCGGCTCCGGACCAGAGCAGAATCTGATGTGAGTCCAGGTGTTTATTCTTCCAGTATAAATAATTTTCAAGGTAAAACACAAAGCTAAAAAAAACATATTGTGTCGCTATACACCCTATTGTGACCCTCTACAAAACATGAAGCATACAGCATTTATATTAACCCCTCAAACTGCTGAAAGCCCAACATAACTTTTAGTTTCCACAATTTGCACTCACCGCTTTTCTTGTCATTGCCAAGTGATGTGACATTCTCTGCTGCCACACTTGCTGTGGCTGTTTCTGGATCTAAGAACAATGTGGATGAAAAGGTTAAGCTTTATATGGTAATTTTGATAGATGATGTAACATGACACGGTTGTCATGACAAAGATAAATGTATGTTATGCAAAAATATATGCTCCGAGCTATCCTGGTTGACTGCCTGTAATCTAAGGAGCACACTGATGTTAGTGTAAAATAGCCACCGACTGTGGACAGCCCTCCCTCATCTCTCACCTGCGACTGCTGCCGAGGAGCCAGAGTTTTGGAACGTGCCCTGAATTTCCACCGACATTATCAGTAGCAGTGGATTTTACCCAGCAAGATGCCCAAGTTGAGTTTGAAACGTGACAGAGACAACCTGAAAAATATCCTTCATTCAACAAAAGATAACTGACAGAAGCTCTAAAAGGCACTAATGGAAGTTTTGAGGAAAAGAGAATGTCTGAAGCCAAAAGTCCATTTAGGTTTATGGACAGTATCAACATATCATTGGACATTTATAGACATTTCTTCTTCTGTGCATATAATAAAAATCATTAAGTAAATTCAAATAAAAGATTTGATAGAATAACCAGATCTGTTCATCACCTCTCTGTGTGCCCAGCGAGCTGTACGTCCCTAGTGGCTGGAAGACAACTAGTAAATTTTGGCTCAATTTATATCAGTTTTGTGTCCCAAGCTCTAAGTCTAAAGTCTAGAGAAAATGAGTCAGGCTATGAATCATTTACTTCTTTATATTGTTTTATTATGTTCTTAAAACGTAACATTTATGGGTGTGCCACCTTCATTCAATAAACCTGGTAAAGCTGGACGTGGGTCACATGAGGCTACTGTACAAATCTCAGCTGGCAGCCTCACCATTAATGCCCAGGACAGGCAACACACTCACACCCAGCCTGCCTGCCCTCTTATACAGCAGTTAGATTGCATCCACAAACCAATGAGATTGGTGACTGGTTGCTTAAGGCAGTTACATTTGTAACCTAACAAATAAATCAGGAAACATGAATAATCTTATACATACAAAGTTCTTGTAAATGAGTAGATGTCAGTATCAGAACAAATTATTTTTAAAATTTAGAATGAACATATATGACTGTGCCACCTGCTAAAATGGACACTTTAGACACCCTAACAGTGCAGTCTAGAAAGGTGGACTGCTGGCCTTAAAGAGAATGACAAGCATTAGGGTTAGGGTTTGTTTTTGTTTTTTTGCCTCGCTATTAAACCATTAGCAAAATGATCAAACCTAATGAAACAGTGGCACGGGTGACTAGTTCAAGACTCATGTTACATATCTCTTGAGGTTTTAGAGGAAGGGTCAGCAGGAGAGCCCAGCTGACAGCAGGTTATGTCCCATCCCCTGCAGGTAGATGCAGAGGTAGGGCTGCTTGTGCCGTCGTCGCGGGACACACTTTTTCTTGCTCTTGTCCAGAACGGTGGAGAACCTTTGGAGAAGATTTCAGCTGTTAGGGGTGAAAGTAAAAAACAAAATAAAAATTATCTGAGTAAATATTCCCAGTGATGATAAGTTTTCCTTTGCTTTTGGAAATCATCTTTTTTTTTTCTTTTAACAAATGGTCCAAAGTCCAAAGAAGATCAACGTAAATGTTCCGTTAGTGTGGAAAGTTAGCCGTTCTTACAGTTAATCATTTACTTAATTTCCGTCATAATGTTCGTTAATTATGCTATAGATATAAACTGTTGTGGGTGTGCCACCTTCATGGATTAAAAAAGGTGAACGGGGTTGACCGAGGTTAGTGCATTACCTGGTACATTGCTATTGTTGTGTTTTTTTCAAATGCAATTACTAGCCAGATCAAGACCTTTGATGGTTTTTGGGGGTGCTCGGACCACGTTTGCCCCCAGGGGCTGCCAGAATCAACAAAAAGGAAAGTTCCTTGTAGCTGTTTTTAAATTGAAATTATTATTTAAGCCTAAATACTTAACATGGTTGACAACTTCTTTAATTTCCCAGCTTGGGATCAATAAAGTCCATCTATCTATCTATCCATCCATCCATCCATCCATCCATCCATCTACTTTAAAGGTCTGTTTTACTAATGTGCTTCTCTTAATTGTGGGTCTTTTACCATTACAGATATTGGATATAAATATTTTAATGCATGAAGGTGGCACACCCACAACAGTTTATATCTACAGTATAATTAACGAACAATATGACGTAAATTAAGTAAATGATTAACTGTAAGAACAGCTAACTTTCCACACTAACGGAACATTTACGTTGATCTTGGGGCGGCTGTAGCTCAGTGGGTAGAGCCGTTCGATCAGTGAGGCAGGATCCCCTGGGCAGGACTGAGCTACATGACCTACCAGTCATAGAAAGTCACACACCAAGAAAATGCAGCAGCTTATATGCATTTCACATTGTGTTTTGAGGATCTTGTGTGTTCGGGGAACATCTAGTGGCTTCTTACTATTATTGCAGTGCACAGACAGAGAAAGAAACAGTTACTCATTCACTGATGAACCAGAAAGCCGGAGGTTGATGACGGAGGGAAAGCAGGATAGCCCAATGTAGGTTGCAGCATCCCATCCACCTCCAAGTAAAAGGTAGGGCTGCAACTAAATGAAGCCACTCTATGTCCTTGGTCAGTGTATCACTTTTGATTTGATTTTCTTTTCAGAGACTGGTTTTAACAAACAAAAAAGAAGCGGTTATTTGATTTGCATTTTTATAATAATAATAATAAAAAAAATGTCATGGTCAAAAATTAATGATTTTTTTAATCTTAATTTTATATTTCTTATAACAAAAACAAAATCACTTGAAAAAAACAAAACAAAAGATGTGTTTTTTCACATTCTGTTTCTCGTTAACTACCACAGAAATCAAATGAACCAATACAAAGAGACTGTGCTGTGAGGATATTCAACTATGAGAACAAGCGCACATGACTTTCACGCAAACTCTGTTGTCTCTCATCCATTACTGCTGTTGAGGGTTTGAAGACGCCTTGAGGGCCCTTCTGAAATGATCAGTGACAGGAAGAGTAACTGACAAGCTGCAGAAGTCTGTCAAGTGACAGCAACTTTCTGAAAGATGTTGACATGTCTAGTCATGGCATAATTGATTGCCATCCATCCAGGGCCGGCTCTAGCCCATTTGGTACACTCGGTGAGTAGCATAGAATACATCCACACTGTTCAGTTTGTTGTGTCATTCTACTTCATTTAATTAATTAATAAGGTTTGATATAAAGTAGGTAGGCTACTGTACAAATAAACTTTATTTTATTTGCCTAAAACCTAAATTTACTGTAATTGCTAACAAGCTTGTACCATTCAGTCACAACAACAACAACAACAACATAGCAGTGTGTAAGAGACCACAAACAATTGGCTAAACTTACACACTTCAGAGAGTGGTGTGGATGTTGCATCAGAAGGCTCCTCTCCAGCAGCTGGTAGCTTCGTCTGGAAATATTTTTTGAGCGCATCTAGACAGATAAAGAGTAGATTCACTCTACAAGCAAAAAATAAAAATAAAAACTACAGCAGACAGAATAGGTCAAACAACTGTTGCAGCTTGCAGCAGTTATTTGCATAAGTGGTGTGTTCAACATAAAATTTATAATTAACTTATAATAAAAGATTCACTACCA
>OMLP01002125.1:23779-35282 GCA_900302685.1 Spondyliosoma cantharus
TTAGTAGCTGGTGATTCTTCTTTTAATAACCACAAGTTTTCTTGTGTGTGTTTTTTTTTTTTTAAGTTACAATCTACAGTGTTCTTTTGGATTCTCACACAAAATAAACCTTTTTGTTAACATGCACAAAAACAGAACCAAAAAAAAAAAAAAAAGACACAACCAAAGAACACTACAGTGCATTAAAAAGGCACCTGCTCTCCAGATACAGGCATTTTTGTTTTTATCCTACAAAGTTACATAGTCATAGAGGGATGTTGTTAATGCAGCTTCAGTAGCGATGAGTCTCAACCATCCCCGTCGTTTCTGTACCGACTCCACTGAGTATTCTACAATATCACATTGACCTTTATGGGGACAGATGAGATACATTCAAGAGGTAACACATTTCATCTCCTACATGAAAAAAACCCAAAAACTACTGGTCTCTGCGACACAATTCACACACTAAACTGTAAAATACAATTCTCAGGTTAAGTAGAGTTCACATTGAAGTGTCCATGATTAAAGGCGACCAGAGGAAACATGCAGTACAGTACATAAAGTGGTTTGTATCTTGGCGGAGGGGTCCCCCTTGGTGTGGGGACTCGTACAGACGGTGGGCTCAGAAATGCTTTGAACGCCAAGATGCTCCCTCGGAACTTCGTTATTTTTTGCCGCACTCTGACCGCGCTCCCGTTTTTTAAATAACATACTTTTCTGTTCTTCGACATGCTTATGGGTGTCACTCACCAATCCTCCACGAGTTTTTTTTCCATTTCAGGAAAATCTTGCACACAGATTTGCTAAATCTGCATGAAAATATGCAGGTTTATATTATTAAATAAAGTTTAGAAAAAAAAGCTTTTATGTTAACTGGTACCAGCAGTGTTGCAGACTTGTCTTTAAGCACAAATATTCATTTAAATATACAGCGACAGACACCCACTTCCTGTTTACTTTATTGCCCCGACGGACCGACAATGTCAATTCAGATCAGTCAGACTGCCTTCACTTCATCAGTCACGGATTTGGGTCAGCCTCCCATCGCAAAAGCACCAACAATTCATCAAACTTACTCTGCCCTCTCTGAACACACTCCCCCCTCCCTCTCCTTCTTCTTCTTCTTCTTCCCGTCAGTTGGTGTGCACTCATTCACCAACATTAGCTTGGATGTCGTACGTTTATGTTCTATGCAAAATCTATTCAGACGCAGACTTACACACATATATAGACAATAGCTAAATATTGAGTCCTGTGGCGTTATCTTACACTAATAATGGGAGACATTCTGCAGCTGAATGCACAGGCTTTGTGCAGTAAGGTTTCACTATGAGGGTTTAATTTCACGCATGGAGTTTTGGTATGTTTTTTTTTATATCCAAGTGCTGTACGAAGGCAACTGGATTTGATTGATTTTCTTTAGTTTCTCGCTTGCGTTTCTTGCCCAGTTGCCTTCGTATAGCTCTTAGATATACCGCGGCCTAGATGACTGAGAATCTTCACCGACGTTTGTTTTCGATGTTCCTGACCGACACGTTTGCTTTAATCCCAACCTGCCTGACTTTTTTTTTTGTCACATGCATTTTGATCACGAGCTCCTGGTAGTCTGAAGTGTGTTTTTATGACAATTGTAGACCGATTTTGAAAATCTTAACCGAGAACAGTAAAAAAAAAAAAAAAAGGTAAACTTGACAGACTGTTATTTTCAGAAATATTACTGCTCCTCGCAGCAGTCTGCATGTAAAAGAAACCAAAGGAGGAAGATGCCCCCTCCTTCCTTTCTTGACAGTACGACAGAGACACTATATCTTATTCACACAAACAGCCAACTCTTACAGACTTGACCTTTTCCTGGGATGGATTGCACAGCGGATATGTACCATTTATTATCACCACACTATGCAGTTCTTCCATCTTGTGAATGCCCAACCATTGGAGTGAGGTGATGCTATAACGGCATTTATACAGTGCGTTTATAATCAGGGGTGAAATACATGGAGGTTATCCCAAATCTCTGCTTTCCCTGAACCTGAAAGGCCTGACCAAAGAGCTTCTGAGCTTGTTGTATCTGAACTTAAGTGGATGTGATGGCTGGTATTGTAAGTGCTGTGCTATGTCACATTCATTGAAAAGTGAAAGAAAAAGGTGTTAAACAGAGAGGTCAAAGTCACTTTTCATCAAAAAATGAAAAGTGGAACTGAATGCACTTAGATATTAGTGGTTTGAATGCACTTAACTGTAGATGCTCGCTCTTTTTGTGTTTTCCAAGTAGATATTGTTGCACAGCTCAACTGGAATATAACAGACCAAAGCTGTCTACAGGGTGGATTAGACTTTGACAGCCGGTTTTGTTAAAGAAAATCTGGATATGTGCGCATTTTGCAGGGAAAAAAAAATCTTTCTATCCAATGACACAAGAGTGCATTTATTAAATGCACTATACATGAGAGACATTGATCTTGTGGTTTATGTACAGTTTTTCAATTTTCAAAATGAGCCTTTCATCAAACTACATTTTACATGTTTTTCTACTATATAATAGTGGAGCGCACTCGAGAGAATACAGCAGTTTTACAAACGAGCAGAAAGAATCAACATAAAAACGCCTTTGTTGATGGTAATGTTTACCATTATTTTCTATGCATATTTTGCTTGTTCACTTGTATAGACGAAAGGCAGCTTGATTTATTCAGATTGCTGTAAAAGTGATTCTTATTCACTAACCTGCTTGAGTATATCTTAAAATCGTGATCATTATTAAAACCTCATGACTTCACGACATGAGGTTCCCAAAGGGAGGTACCTCTTCAAAGAACGACAAACGCGCTTCATCAGCTGTGCAGTTCTAAGACAGGGAGTCGTAGACTGGAACAAAACGGGAAGACTGGCTTCAAGTCTCTTCCGGCTAACAGCTAACCGTTAGCGGCTGTTACGTGAAGGCACTTCCTGGTAAAGCTTTCCACAGAGTAGCACCTGGGATTGTTTAGAAGTAACCAGTAGAAGCCCTTTGTTGGAAGGAGCCTGGGGTCTGAAAGGTGTCTCGGTCACAGTAGGGTGAAACCTAAGATGTACTGCAGGAGTTTGTTCCGATTGGCCTGAGGTAGAAAAGTGCTGCTCAGCTGTAGAGTCGTCACCCGGTTCTCTCGTCTCTGCTTCAGGACCTACGTAAATATCACAACATGGGAGGTGAATCTTAACATCACGACCTGGACATTTAAACTATGATCAACAATTTTGATTCAAACACACTCTTACCCCAAGCTCCTTGAATGTCCTCACTGTATTCTTCACCAAATAATGCGTTGCACTTTCACCTGGAAAAAAAGAGATCACAAACACCTCAAAAAACACTAATTAAAACCTGATTATAACCCAAAGTTAATCTGCAGTTAAACCCCTTCTTTGTGTGTAGAAGTGCGATTAAGTAATAGCTTTTCTGTGTATCAAAGGAGGAGACATGATATAATAAAGCAGTATGTATGTGGGGAATTGTTGCAGTATTACCATAAGCAGCCACTCCTCGCTCTGTGCGGGTGAGCAGGTATCTGAAGAGCCTCCCGGTGTAGTCGGACTCAGACATTGGCTGACTCAGACTGTGGACGAAGATCGCGGCCCCGCTGTAGGCCTCCAGCACGGGGCTGACAAGTCGCTGCAAGAAGACGAAGAACTCCTGGTGCTCTGCAGAGACGCTCACCTGATTGACGGAAAAAAAAGAAAGTCAAGTCAGTTGGCTTCAATAAAATATTATAAAACAGAGTTTTTAGAAGGGAATTATTAAACTAGACCTTTAGGTAGCGATCTCTCTGCTCCTCTCCGAAGTCGCTGTCTTCATCCTCCTCGTCGCTTCTCCAGGAAAGGGGCTCGGGGAACTTTTTGGGCCACGGTTCGTCTGTGGGGCTGGGACTCAGTTCCTCCTGGTCCTCCTGGCACACAAACACATACTACACAATCAGTAAGCAATTATACTTAACATCACTTCCCAGGATGTTCACCATGAGTACACTTCCAGCATTAGTCACAGTGGTCACTTTTATTTTAGTCCACCAGCGGTGAGGTTTTGTATCTGTAAACTGACCTCTGCCACGTAGAGAACTCCGTACTGGATCAACCGGGTCACTGCATCGTGGAAAACCTGGTAAATTGTCTGACAGGGCTGCGAGACAGAGAGGAGGAGAAGAAATGAAAAAGGAAATAAAACATGATTCAAATGTCTAAACCCGCAACAGTATCAACAGGAAAAACAAAAACAAACTTAACACAATTTCTCAACTAATGTGAGACTTTACAGGCTAATATCAGTACTAGTGTGTATTATTACTACGTGACTATCAGCACTGCTACCTGTTATCTTGACCCATAATAATAAAGGCTAAGAGACAGGAAGGTGTCTTGAATGTGACAATGTGCAGGACTTACCGGTGCCACAGTCACCTCATTGATAAGGAAGTGGGAGAGCCCGGCAGCTTTGCGAATAAGTCTCTCCTGACTGAGAGGGAGGCTATTGAGACCACCGGGCAGGTTATCAGACTCCGATTCCACCACCATCTCTCGCTGCAGTGACAGGATGCTGCAGGCTGGAGACAAATCATAAGGAAACATCGAACATCAAGGCAAAGATCACCGAGAGTGAACGTGGAACAAAAGAACGACCTCTCAGCTCAACGTACCGATGATTGCATCAGAAATGAAGACATGGAAAAGGCCGTTGCTGTAAAAGTTGAGCTCGAAAAGCGCCGGTACAGTTTGGCTCGGTGCGATCGTGAACTCTCCGTTGCGGTTTGCGCTGCTGGTCACGTTGACGCAGTTTCCCAGCAGGTGGAGGGCACGCATGACCACGTCCTCTGAGTTTCCCGAAAAGCCCAGATCGAAGTCCCGCGACAGGATCTCCTCCTTCATGTTGAAGAAGTCTTCCACCAGCTTGGAGAGCACAACCCCCTGGAGCAAAGTATATGTACTTTTTATAATCAGGAATTCACATTTAGATTGAGATCTAATTTACATTCGAGACCTGAGTACAAAATAAATAACCAAAAAGAACAAAGTAAACATAATGATGACATATAAATCTAATAATGAAATAGGAAAAGATTTAAATAACCTTTCATATAGATAACGGCATGCATTCTTAAATATCCTTGGTGTAGGTAGAACATGGAATAATTATACAAGAACAATCTGCAGAAATCTGGGTAAATATTAGAGCTGCACTGATCACCCGCCCCCCCCAGCGGGACCGTCAGCCTGAACTGACAGAAAAATTATAAACACCACTAAAGATTCAGAACAACAAAAGGCTAGCCTGGGCTTGAGATTGTGATATGCAGCACTGATCAGTTCCTCACTCTGCTACCACTTACAGCAGAGTGCCTGCAGATGGCAGAGGCTCACTGCTGACGCACTGAGCTGGTGAGGGACGATGCAGGAAGAGCGAGATCACTAACAGAGCAAGACATTCATTACTACCATGCAGCGCTTTGTGACATTTGGATCACCTCGGTGTAAGAGAGCGAGTGTGATGGGTGGAAAAAGAGACAAAGAGGAGAAATCCGAGGAACAGAGGTGTGAAGGTGAAAGGAAAGAAGGTGCAGTATACAGTGGATAAGTGCCAGGAGAGGAGGTTATAAAGAGGACATGGCTTACCTGTCTGTGTCTGTAGAGCAGCAGACAGGCTATGATGTGGGTAGACATGATTGCTGAGGACTTATTAGCCGCTGAGGGAAGATACAATGAGGATATAATGAGCAACACACAACAGACTGAGGACAATATCAAATCAGAGACTTGTCAAGCATGTCTTAACAAAGGATTACAGTAAAGAGACTGTCCCTAAATATTTACACTTTTCAAATTTACAAGACAAAAAAAACATGCAAATGCTTTTCTATGCATCTGCCTTGAAAGTCTCTTAAACAGGACACTGGTGGGGGTTAGGACAACAATTAAGCAACAATCTATGACTAAAAATATGCTGTAAGACTTAAAATATTAGAGATTTAGCTCATTTCATTGTCTGAAAATAAACTTCTCATTCATATAAAAATGTGCAAGGTGCCAGGTTTAACAACATTTTCTTATCACAAAAAAGGGTTAATAAAATATCCAAAGCGGAGAACAAACTATAATGCACTGTATGTGTGTGTGCATGTCTAAGGACACAGGTTACTTTTGGTCATCTTGAGCGTGGCTCAAGTTCAGGGGAGCTAAACATTTGTGGTACTGCATTCCTCCCCTCCTCTGCCTCTCTGTCCTCCCCTTCGCCCTTATTGGCTGAAAACAACATGCCATCCAGCTGGAGGCTTTGTGATTGGCTGGGAGTAAAGAGCAAAACGGGCCTAGTGTAGGAGAATGCAGCTGAATGAGCTGGGAAGAACCGGTTTCTGTAGTGCTACCCTGGGGCAAAAAGCCCTGAGTGATGTGGAGCGGATGGACTGATGCTGTGCTGTGTAGGATTTCAATTAATGGAGGTAGTATGGTGGATAGTATATCATGTATGCTGCTTTAGCTCCAGCAGGTGCACCTTTAACACAGGGTGAAAAGGAGGCGCGTGCAGAAGAAGAGGATAAAAGAGGAACGCTGAATAAAGAAGCAAATGTGCTCCAAACGGGATGAGATGGGCTACATAGTGCCACATGACATTTAGCTGAATGTAGCATCCTGGTAGGGAGACTTTAAATAGGATGGTACTGTGACAATGACCTTCAGGTCTTTCTATACTCCAAACTAAAAATATAATGATCCCTAAATATGCAACAGGGCTATAGTTAGAGGATAGCAAATCCACCGGCTGTGGAGTTGAGAGATTCTTACTGAAGAGGACGTGCTTGGCCAGGTTGTTAATAATTTGTCGTCTTAAGATGTCGTCGGGCAGCTCTCGGTTCAGCTGCTCCTCCTCCTGACCCTCAAACAGCTGAGCATCGGGTCTGGAAGAATGAAAACGTAACATGTAAACACTGTTTGATGATTGTGACTCTGGAGTGAAGAGAGCATGCAGAGTAAAAAAGAAGGAAGACAACCTGCAGTTGCATAATAAATCATGCTAAGGGGAAAACACAAACACAAAATGTAGGTACGCTGTGTTCAACCAGCCTCTTCATGCCAGCTTGATGTGATATACAAGATTAAAAAAGGTGTTTTTTATGTCAAAACAAACACTACGATCCCGACAGAGGTGAGAAAACAAGTAACTTTTGTTGCCATCACCAGTATACATTTGAAGAGAATATTTATAGACAGGTGAAAAATTCTCTGCTTGCACGATGTGTGTGACCTATATTTATGAAATGCATGTCTGTTCACTTCCTGTCAGATTCACACCTGCAACCTGAGTGATCGCAGTGTTTTTTCATCCTTCCTTCCGTTAGTAACTTTGCCTGTCACAGTTAGCTTTGTACATATTGTAAACAGTATTTACTGCGGGGTGATTAGCCAATCAGCTAGCCTCGGTGGCTACCAAACTGAAGAAAAGCACCGTCAAGTTTATGAGCAATGAACTTTACTGCTTGCTAACTTTAGACAGTGTACGTCAGTCACCGAGTCTAAAGAGCCATAGCAACTCAACATGAGCTCTGAAAAAACATTCACTCTAAATGTGGCAGGTGAAGTAACTAACATAAGGATGAAAAACATGAATCTTTAACAATTAAACAGATATATGTCACACTATAAGGAATTACAAATGGTCGCTGTAATGCTGCAGGGTGGCTAGTGGCTGGAAGTGTTTGGGTCACTGCAAATTAATACAAAGCTGTTCTGAGTGATCACCTTTATCCCATTATAATACGAAAATGATGTGAACCATATATCATCGGAGTCATCAGATCTCAAACCAACACACACGGGAGACGTTGGAACGACATGTCAGACAGAGCTCTCCTGCACCATCATCAAAACTCAAATGAGGGAAAAGTCTTTCAGAAGAAACCTTTACCTGTTCCTTCCTAAACTGGTTGCTAATCACTTTTACTGTTTACATACATTTCTTGGCTTACAACACTATCATTGCAAGTCTCAGCTAACTATATGCTGTATATTTTCAAGACAGTGTTTTTAGTCGACTCTGCTGGAATGAGTCCTGAACTTGTGACTCCTAACCAGCTGGGATGAAACACTGCTGTCCCTGTGCATCTGTATCAGTTTTATTATGAAGGGACAGTGCTGAACTGTACTGACCCCTGCCAATGCTAACTCAAGTGCTGTGCTTAGATGTCAGATAACAAACCCTGCTGTGAAGTAGCAGGAGGGAGAAGTCGAGTCTGTGACATGAGGGAGGGTTCATGATATTACAGGTGGGACTGTGGGACTGATGGCGTCTGCATGTGCATCGCTCAGAGGAGGATATAACAGATTGCCAGAGTGGGGAGACAGTGTGTGTGTCCTTACTGAGCAGAGATGATCATGGGCATCAAGGTGTGCTCCAGAGAGACTGGTGGTGGAACATGGCGGCTTCTCTGGGAGTCCAGGTACTCCTACACAGGAGATTAATTACAAAGCCAAATGTATTATTTTCTCTCTGAAATTTTCTCACTTTTCAACTAAATCAACAATCATAACAACTGTAGTTGTATAGCTATAGTTGTATTGTATGGTGACTTTGAGATCAGCTACCTTTAGGGAGAAGGGCTGGTTGAAGTCAACTCTCACACAGCCGTAGTTTTTCCTCAGCATCCTGAACACTCCACATGCTATTCCCCACAGACTCTCATTCTTCTTCGGTTTGCCCTGAAGGGATTAAGAAGTTCAGATGGTAACAATGAAGACTTGATAATCATCATCACAACTTATACTATATGACTTGAAGGGTTAAAGTTATCTACAAAACCTTATGTACTCGCACTAACCTAACTAAAATTTCCCAAATAATATAACATCTATTCTGTACTTCTGCATGTTGCCAATCGACAGCACACAAACAACAGACGTCATCAAAACACTTACCAGCTGCTCGCTATTGTAGTTGCCCTCAATAATACGATCATAGGAGATGCCGACTGGCACCACCAGCACGTCTGGGATGGACCCAGTGTACAGCGTGTCTACCACGAGGGACAGCATGCCGGCACGCGCCGTAGACGGCTTGCCACTGCGTGAGCGGGTACCCTCCAGGTAGACCTCCAAAAACTGTTGCTGACGCAACAACTCCTCCGTATACTGAAGGAAGATTGCCGAAACACAGAGAAAACGTGAAAGTCAGAACAGGGGATGAAGTTGAATGAAAATAGGTCTGTCAAAAAGTCTTTGATTTACAGCCTGACAATATATTGTCATCTTGCCACCAGGATATGAGACTAAACCTGTATATTGTGTGATTTTGGATATCATTATATCATAACATGGCATAAGTGTTGTCTTTTCCAGACTTTAAAAGGCTTTAATACACTAAAATAATGTAATTTTCTGAATTCACCAGTGTGTTCTACTACTTGCATTTACCCAGTTAGTCATTATATCCCCATTACTGTTTGGGGATCGTCCCATTTGCATTTTTCAGGGCAGATAGCGACAACGATTATTAGCAATCAATGGAAAAGACAACCAATATTTGGAACCGATTAGCTGCACAGTAATGAGTAATACATTTTAATGATATGTTTTTCATATTTTGTTCAAAGGCAACTGTCTACACACCCAGCTGGTGTATGTAAAAAATATTTTCATATCTCCCAGGCCTTCTTTGACATGGAAAAAGGAAAGACCGACATTGACTCCATTGCAAGGTTGAAGTGTAGCAATGTGAGTGCTGTGCAGCCGCAGTATATGCAACCTGCATACAAGTTAAAAAATGAGTGGTGGTAAGCAACAGTTTGACCCCCAAACACACCGCAGAGAACTGGGAACGTGCCAATTCTACCATGTTGTGTAACGGAATCCATCTGAGTACAGTATGTACACAGCTGTCTCTTTGCTATGTAGACACTTTTGAGAAGAGAAGCTTTGTCCTGAAATGGACTGCAGCCTGCGGCCTTTAGCTGTGAGAGAGGACAGACATCCAGGTTCGGCTTTCACTGGAGCAACTGAAATTAGAGCAGCACATGGCTTTTCTTTTTTACAGCTTGCACTTTTGCCTGCGAAGGAGCTTGGCTAATTACATTTGTGTGAGTGACACAGGCATGGCAGATTAAAATCTTATCTTGAAGTGTTCTATGCCACTTCCTACAAATATGGTGGAAAATATGTATAATATGTTTGATGGAATGTGAGGTAAAATACTGTTGGTAGATAAGGGATAAAATTTAGGTCATCATTTCCAACAGTTGCTCATGTCTTCAGCTGATTACTCTTATCTACAGTACTACACATCATCTTTGAGGTACAATGCACAGTCTTTGTTGGTTTAATGTCTCCCCTTTCTCTCTTCCACAGACTCCAAAAATACAATTTAACAGCAATTCTTAAACCAGAGAGATTGGGACAAATAATTAGATAAACTAAGAGGCCTTGCTACTTAGTCGAAAGCACATTAAGAGACTTCCTTCTACAAGTAGCTTATGTTGACGACAAAGCTTTCATACTAACGTGAGCAGTCATTTGCATTTGTGCTACATCAGATTTTCTTGTTAGAAGGTGGTTGTTAAGCCACGTCACCCAAATACTGGTGCTGAACAAAAATTTCAGATTTGAGGTTTAATCAGCCGATAATTTCTCACTCAGTCCATTCAAACAGCTTTTGCCCCCGTGACTTTCTCAAGGGAGATGTAAAATGCACACACCAGGGTGGAAAGTAGGGCTGCAACTAACAATTATTGTCACTGTTGATTAATCTGCCTAATCCCCTTTAAGGTTAATAGTCCATGAACTGTTATAAAAATTTGAAAAATGCCCGTCACAATTTCCCAGAGCCCAAACTGACACCTTCAAATTGCTTCTTTTGTCCAAACAACAGTCAAACCGAAGACTCTCTACATACTATTATAAATTAAGTAGAAAAGCAGCAAATCCTTACATTTAAGAAGCTGGAACCAGCAAATGTTTAACATTCAGGCTAAAGACAATTTATTGATTGTCAAAATAGTGTGCAACTAATTTTCTTTCGATGAACTAACCGTTGCAGCTCTACTGGAAAGACTTGAATTACTAAAGCAACAAATTCTTAGCTTACTTTGAATTACACTGCTTAAAAATGCTCACAAAAAATATGTCAACCATTCTACAGTCAGATTTCTGGATATTTAAAAGGCAAAACTATACATCTGTAAAATTATTATCCCCTCAACAATTAACCCTGGCCTGACCTAGACTAAAATAGCAACAGGCAGGAGTTAAAACTGTGACATTTGTGCTGCGGTTACGACTGATATATCCCTCAAGTTACACTTCCACTTTTCATTTGAAATCATCTCATTAAAGACAATACATCTGATTATGTTAGAACAGTGGTTCATACAGTGTGTGTGTGTGTGTGTGTGTGTGTGTGTGTGTGTGTGTGTGGGGGGGGGGTATGGAGTTATCATGGGTTATCATGGGTGGTGCAACAAAGATACCAAACAAAGCCTGAACGAAGTGACAACGCATTTTTCGCCCTCGG
>OMLP01002125.1:35302-47541 GCA_900302685.1 Spondyliosoma cantharus
CTTCACGAGTACAACAGTGGGTAATGAAGAGAGACCACAGTGTGTTGGGTGTCTCAAAATCTTAGCTTCGGAGCGTATTAATCTACTTGGAGACTACACATACTGAACACAAAGAGAAGCTTGTTGACTTGTTGAGAAAAAAAAATGCTTTACTGTTTTCCAATCACAATGAAGTTGTAGTTCTGTATTTAAACAGAGACAAGCAAAAGACGAATATGCTTGTCGTGGGTGTGGGGGCTTGAAATATTGTTATCTACAAAAGTGGGGCCCCAGTAAAAATGTTTGGGAACCACTGTGTGTTAAGATGATGTATAAACCCATCTTGCCACAGAGCAAAGTTTAAAGCATATAGTATGATCTTAAAACACTCTAATGTGCAAAATTACAAGATCAATCTGTGCAAAGACTGATTTTCTAGTCTTAATTCTAAGGTGTATTGTACAAACAGAAAAAGAAAGAGCTGGCCTGACATTATGTAACCCAGGCTTTTTACTCTCAATCACTCAGGAATGAAAAGAGCACACAGAGTAGAGAAGCATGAAGACAACCTGGAGGTACATAATAAATCATGCTAAGAAAAATACCAGACACACATTAACAGAATTTTAGGAATGGCATGTTAGACCAGCCTTTCCTGTAGAAGACAAATAGACTCTTGGGACTTACTGCTTGTAAGAGCGACCTGTATAGAATGTCTCTCTTTCCATCCTCCGTCTCCTCCATTTTCCGTCGTATGAAGAATCCTCCAAGTTTACGGATCAGAGTGCTAAAAACAAAGAAAGTCTGATCAAACACTCAACATTAACTGTAAAGACGTTTTTCAATTATGATGTCACTGTGATTACCGTAATTATTCCTCTTTAAGAATTGTGATTATTGTGAGAATTTAATTTGATATAAATAACAAAACTGTTGCTGATAGCTGAACACACAGTAGGTGGTTCCCTACAATTTGGAATAAACCAGCTGGCATCCAATTACTGCCTTTATTTATGGATTTTAAGTTACTTATATGCTGAAACAGTAACCTATAATGTTCTTCTTGCTTTTAAAAGACATTTGTCACTTCAATTCATTTCATTAATATGTCATCTTTTGTATCTTACTCCAGAAAGCATGAGGTGGAGAATTAGTTTTTGGATGGTTCAGGCTGATACTTCTGAGGCCTGTATTAGCACCTGTGTTCAGTTTAAGAACCTCAAATACTGAAGCATGTGAGGATTAAACAGAGTCACAACCTGTTGTCAGGCTACACGGCCATTTATATTCCCTCATTGTAAAATCAGTCTCAATCTTCAGCCTCACTCTTTAGTTCAGCTTTAATTCCTCTTTGATCTATATCCAAAGAATTCCCTTTCTTGTGATATCAAACTGGTCCTTTGCATGTTTTTACTCACAAAGAGTAGAAAAATCACTTTTATTTCAAGATCAAACTTGACACGAAGCTTCGTGGGTCTTTTACCTGAGGATAGGGATGCTTAGGTTGTTTCCTGCAGCGATGTGCGGGGCTTTGATGTTGTGACAGAACAGGATCAAGGTGATGAGCAGGTAGTCGATGTGGGATTTGTGTACGGGCAGGAAAACCATGGGCACATTTTGCTGAAACGACAATACAGATGATTTTAAAATAAACCAGTTATTGATTTAAAAAAATATATGTTTTTGTGACTGTCACTGATCAGTTGTGCAGTGTGCAAACCACAACAACCTCAATATTCACAATAACAAGACAATAAATCCTAAAGTGTGAACAGTACAGTACAGTATATCTTGTATAGGGCATCACAGATACACATATCAGATCATGTTGCAACAGTACAATCAATTTTCTTTGTATGTGTAGTTGCTGCTGACCTCTGTGGAAGCTTTCTTGACCATTTCCAGCTGGCCCTTGTGGATCTGGATGCTCCAGAAGAAACCGTTAAAGAGCCTCAGAAGGACCCATCCTGTCAGCCTGAACAAAAAGACAAGTAAAGACAGGGAACAGAAGCAAGGAGTTCAAAACTTTAGCTTGAGACAAAAATTCTGAGACATTTTTAGTGTACCGTAACATAATGGCATGCACTTATTCTGTCTACAATTCATACTAGACAGTGAAATAAATATTACAGTATATTATGGAATAAATTAAACATGATATGTGTACCTGATAAAGGCTGGTGAAATGTTGGCCACCATCTCCTGGAGGAATGCCCTGGCTTTCTTCTTCACTTTACTGACAGCTTTCTGCTCCTGGCCAGACTGACTGGCTGCAGCATCCAGATCGGTGGCCACATCCACAATAGCACTCTCCACCCTGCGACGGACATAATCACAGCATAAACATCCTCTGGCCTAAAAACACCGTAATTTGAAACATCTGAATGCAGCATTTTTCCTATCAAAATCTAAATTAATCGGCTTTTGTTTTGCACACTGTATCCCCAAATGAGTGTTTCCATTTCCAGGGTAATTTAACAATGCTAATTTTCCCCAGGTTTGAAGGCTCAGTTGAACTTCAATGACATTTTCCAACAATGTCTCATGTTATGTCGACTCTGACCTGCTGTTGTTGAGCACGTTGTCCACTACATTCCTGGTGAACATGTCCTTGTTGACATCTCTCTCCATGACAAACAGCACATAACTCAGCCTGCGCGCCAGCCACCCCCGCTGTCTGCATGAGCACACACATAGAAACACATGTGCACAGATCAATGCACAGAAAAACATGCAAAGGCCAGTTCAGAGCAAAAATTCAGGATGAGAAAAGTCTGCAACGTTCTGAAAACCTGCCAGTTCACACCAATGCGACTAGACAGGACCGTCTATTATTGCCATAGTAACAACTATCTGCACTTCTGTGCTTCTAACAGCCTGCTTTTCAGGCTTTCTTGTGGCTGGATATGATTTATAGCATCTTAAAATATGAATGAGCACAGTCATATTGGAGTTACTTGCTACAGCTGAATTTCTAGTATTGATGAAATGGCAAAAACAAAAGGTGAGTATGAAGCCAGTGTGTGGAGCAGAGGAAAAGGTTGGCAGTGCAGCTTGTCAATTTAGCAGACACAGCTGTCCCTCTTTCCTCATCCAAAACTCTGAACTGACTTCCCTACAAGTTGACTGGCTATTGATAAAGGTGACAGTAGCCACTAGCAACTTAACATGCAAACATCCGTTGAACTGAGACGTTCACATTGCTGAAACTTCTCCCTTCAGTGTTCTAAAATGGTTTTGTCTCGTTGTGAATCTTTGGTCTGTACTGGGCTTTAAGAAGAGAACACATCTTCAAAAGACAATATGCATTAACATATTTTGTATAGAATATGTGATTTAAGTAGCCAAATGGAGCTCTCACAAAACAAAATAGACTGCCAGAGTCGTGAGACAAAACGTGGTTACACTAATTTCCTGGTAACTCAACACATTTTCAGGAACCAGAGATCAGCTGTGGCTCACATATTCATTTAATGGCTGTGTTAATGTTAGTTTTGTTACAGCTGGCTAAGTTCACACACAACACAATGACTAACTACACCAACTTGTCAATACTGTCATCAGCCTATCTTGGCTTCGGGGTGTCTCTGCTAGATACTAACAGGATGCAGAACAATAATACATATAGATGTTGATTTCAGAGTATCCCGTGCAATTTGGAGCATTACTGTATGTATAGTAAATAGCCTCCATGTTGATATTTTTTAGGGTTACGGTACAGAAGGTGCCTTCGTGCTAAGGTCATTCACTGGATGCATGTGTCTGGTGTCAGCTGACAAACACATTAAATTATTCATCTGTCTACCTTTCCTGTGTTTCACAGGTGGGTCCTCTTGACTAAAAGCCATTTATTATACACAGGTTGGTAAGGACACCAGCATTGATTGTACTACACAGCAAGAGTTAGAGCTCTTGCGTTTGTTGTGAGGTGGAAATTAAGAGTCATGAGATGCCAAAGCATCAACTGAAAGGTTTCATAGGTTGAATATGTTCCTCTTGCCAGGCCAATGGACTGCTCAGAGCCAAATACTCTGTAAGGAAGTGAAATTATAATGGAGAAGATTTTTTTTTGTTTACCTGGTGTGGGTTTCGTTAATGTAGATAACATTGCGTAGTCCCAGAGATGGAATACTGGCATTGAACAGTCTCTCCTGGGATCCAAAACAAAAAAGATCATTATTATGAAGAACATTTAGGATCTTAACATAACTCAGAAGTTTAGAGACAGTGACAAGTTTTCTAAATTTAAGGACGAAAGACATATGGCTATACTGAATTTTATTTAGTTATCTTTGACAAGTACTGGTTCATTATAGGACAAGTATTTGCAAGTAAAGCAGACTGGATTCCAGATGAGCGATCTTCAGAGCTAAGCAAGATAGAGCCATCAATGTCTCATCTTGAGATAGTCGTCAGATTGGCCCAAAATGTACAGTCTGGTCTGATTTTGCTTGACAGTAATTTATGCAGTGGTTCAGAAAAAAATTGTCTCCCTTGTGCCATTTCATTATCTTCTTGCGCGTTATTTATCGCACCACTCATTTTCGTTTTATCACTGCTGCAGAAAAACTTACTCTGGAGCTTTCAGAAAAACACATTTTAAAACAAATTCCACATCACACCCAACTGATAACTGACAACTGGCCAATGTTTTATCATCTTTAAGAGACAAACCAAGTAAGACTGGACTTCTTGTGTCTTCAAACAGCCACAATCAATTGTTTTTGGCGAGCACTGTACACAAGATATTGATCCTTTTCTTAATTTATGCCAGAGCAGATAAGTTCATTTGCTGAAGTCTAGTCAGGTCTGGAGTATTGTGTTAGAGTTAATTAGCTGTTGTGTAACTTTACCCAGCTCTGTGGTGTACAGGAGTGACAGCAGCGGCCCACAAAGGGCCTCTTTCTGTTCAGCAGACCCTCTTTCCATGTACTGGTAACACAGCGCAGGACAGACGGGCTGGTGCTGCGGTCCTTGGAACACATCACCACAGAAAAATCATTAAACATGAAAGAAAATAACAAACACACAGAAATGGATCTGTATAAGGAACAATAAAATGCACTTAAGAAAGATTAAACGCCTATAATCTGACAGGACCTGTAATGCGGATCCTTCTGTTCAATGGCATTACGAAGATAAATTGTTGATCTGTGGCTTACCGAGTCTTCATTGGGATGTTTCCAGCGGTTACACCACTGCTCTCCATTGTTGACCTGCAGCAGCAAGCCATCTGACACCTCCATATTCTCTGCTGTCCTTTCCCCTCTCTCCAGATCACACACCACTAGCTGGCAAGCTGAAAAGACACAGGGACATCATGTCAGATGATATAGTAAGTTATCTTTCTCAAAGTCATAGTATTACCTCATAATTTACCTTACAATAGACCATATTTTAATTCCTATTTCGTGTGGCACCACAAGCTGCACATGAACATATTAAGAAAAAAATAGTGATAATAGAGGAAGATTATAGCATACCAAATATGTAGATTGGTAGATAAATATGTAGATTTGAATTTAAAGAAAACACTCAATTAGCATGTTTGAGACTAACTGGTGAATGAAAGCTTGAATGCACAAACTGTGCAACAAAGGGATTGGTTCAGATTTCTACAATACAAACAAATCATTATTTGTGCTGTAATCTATACGTGTAGCACTCCACATGCTGCAACATCTGCCTCTGCTGAGCCCTTTAAGCGTATGAGCATGGAGCGTGAACCAGATGTCATCAGCCTCACTTAGACAAGAATGCTTAACACACGCTGTACTGCCTCAGGGCCCCTCCCACATGATGCATCACCCTAATAGTATGAGTTGAGTGTACCCAAGACCTGTTAGCTCCAGTCAGGCCAAATTCTCAGAGTATTGTCAGGGTTACATTGTTTTTCACTCGTCCCCAAACACAAGTATAAATAGTGGGATGGTCTGCTGTTGTTCAAGTAACTGACAACAAACCAGAGCAGAGAGCAATTTGCGCTACACGCCCAATCATCTGAGACTGAACAACCTATGGGAATAAACAGGTGACAGTCCTACTTTAAATAAAAGTCTATTGTACAAATACAGTAGAACTGTAATCACCTGGATTTAATCATGTTGGTGTTTTGCCACTACTTCATGCACGTGCCAACATTATCTTATCATTTCTTTAAGTTGCACTTCTGCTATTTGGCTATTTTTAATACTACTTATACCACAGTTGATGGGTAGGACAGAGCCACTCAGCCATCTTCAGACACTAAACAACTGACTTCCCTAAACCATGATCATGATAATTCATCCATATTTGATTTCGACTAACAAAAAACTTCAAATGTACAAAAGTTTAACTCAAATTAACTTTGTCAAACTAAATAGTTCCTTATCAATTTGCCATTAAAGCAAGCAAAACAATAAAAGTAACCTGTTTATCTACAGAAGCTGCAGTAACATTACAGGTAAAATGTACACGTTTATCACAAGCCAAACAATTTTCCAGTGAGTACACAGGAGCAGGATATCTAGATTCATAATACAGAAATCACATCCCATCAAGTCATGCAGCTCAACAACAAATCATGTTAGGGGAAACCTGGACAACAACCCAGACGAGGTTCAGGATGAGTCACTATTGTATTTGCTGAAGCTCTATAAATATCTGTTACAGGTTAGTTAACTAATGGATTGTTATTCAGGCAATATAGTACTATAGTTCACACACAGTTTCAGGCAACATAGTACTATAGTTCTATGAAATAGAGATATATGCAATTTCTTTAACAGTTACAAGGGAATACGTTGGTCTTATAACAGTTGTTATCAGTAAAGCTGAAACAATTAATTGATTAATGATCAACTACTAAATAAATTGGCAACTATTTGTATTATTGTGGTTATTTTTATGAAAAACAAGTCAAAATTCTCTTATTCCAGCTACTAATTTATATGTGAATATTTTCTGATTTTTTTACTCCTCTGTGACAGTAAACTGAATATCTTTGGGTTTGTAGACTAAATAACACTTCATCTTGTGCTTTGGGAAACACGGATCGACATTTTCACCATTTTCTTACTTTTTATAGACCAAAGAACTAACTGATTAATAGAGAAGAATAATAGACTGATTAATCAACATTAAAAACAATCATTAGCTGCAACTCTGGTTATTGTATCTCTAAAATGGCATTTTGTTTTAGTGGAATATCATCTGTAAGAAGTTTTTTCTTATACTTCATTGAAGTTATTTATCAGGCTGATATTTTGAGACGACATTGTGAGGATTAAAATGCTGTAAAATACTTTTTCAGTTTTTTTTTTCACCAATAACACACTATACTGGTTACTGTCTTGTTAACCTTTTAAAACAATAGAGTTTTGCAGCGTCTGGGCCCCAAATCCCCACCAACAAGACAAAAGAAAACTTTGACATTGTCCCACTCTGCCTGTGTTAAATGAGATGATGGTCACTCCAGTGGGACACACTGGGGTTTGGTTTGTTTGGCACCACATTCTACACAGATCAGTTCTGTTTGAAAGACACTTGACTGGAACTATGTTCAGTCATGACAGATAAGAGCAACAGGCCATAATTAACATATCCTCTGACATGTCAATTGCAACATTTCATCAGTGAACTGATGTGGTGACACAAAGTGCAAAGAGAGTACAAAGGTAGTTGACAAATAAACACCTGGGTCAGTGTCGTTCATAAGATTGGAAATAGGTCACTAAATCACTGTATGAATGAAGGTTTTGACACCAAACAGCATAGAGTATGTGTGTCAGTTTAGGGACGGTGCAGATCCATCTTTCTGTGAATAATAAGTCTGCGGGAGCTGGCAGACATTTGGGCCAAAATGTCCTTGGCTAACTGGAACCTAGAAGAGGCTGAATGCACTCAGAGTATGTGTAGTATGTGATACACACACCGATGAGGGAAGCTGGGTTTTCAAAAGGGTCAATGACCGAGAGTACTCCTCTTGATGGGGTGACTTTTTTGGAAGCAAAACAAAGGGGATGGAGAATGAGGAGCTGTGGGGATTAAGTAACAGGTGCAGGCATCCAAAATTAAAGTTTCCATGTAAGCAAACTATTGACAAACGTAGAGTAGTAAGGCTATATTCTCCCCTTTATAACT
The DNA here is from genome assembly GCA_900302685.1 of Spondyliosoma cantharus. Lineage (NCBI taxonomy): Eukaryota > Metazoa > Chordata > Actinopteri > Spariformes > Sparidae > Spondyliosoma > Spondyliosoma cantharus. The sequence goes on from OMLP01002125.1 coordinate 43,406, forward strand.
CTATAAGGCCAAAAAGTACTTATGTGACATCCATCTTGGCATTCAAATCATTTTAATCAGCTTAACAAGGATTCTGATGATATACAGTTTGTTGCTACTGTGTTATTTTTAGGAATGCACCAGGAAGCACTTAGCAGTATCCGTTATTTATTTACCCACACTAGCCAATGCGTGATTGGATCTTATATATTTACAGACAAGCACATATTAAAAGGTGCACTATGTAGACAAATATTCACTGACTGATTTTATCATGCCTAAACAAACCTACTGACCTTGACGTAGGTAACAATTTCATCCTGTTTTACGTTTATATTTGGCGGAACCTGCCACCTTTCTAGCTTCAGACAAGGGGACCTTATTTTCCTCTGAGAACAGCTTGTTTATCCAGTTATGAGTTTCTACTATTACCTCAATATTATTATAAAAATGTGAATCCTGAGGTTGAATTTCTACTCCAAAACTACTTAGTGCCCCTTTGAGGAGTGGTTTTGTTTATGCCTATGATTACTTCACCAACTTTAGATGCTCAAAAAAAGATCATGTGATATTAATCAAATATACTGTACAAATACCAGTGGGGGTGGGGGCGGGTAGCTTACAGTCTCTCCCACTAAATCACATATGATCCATCTTTTAGAGGGCATAAACATCCATGGTCACACACACTGTACAAGACTGGGTTAATCCGTCTCATACGCTCCAAGCTGTCTGAAATAAGCAGGTCAAACAGGAGAAGTCTCTGTGTGACAGATGGGCTTGTGCAGATAACTAGCCATGCAGACAACAATGGCACAAACCGGCCAGTCTGATCATCGGCTCGGCTACACCATAAATAACGCCGGTGCGGTTAACGCTGCAATCTCCTCATCGGAGCAGGATAAGCAGCTCTAGTCGCTCCATTTGGAGGTTCGTGCCGAGTTAATAAACGATGACTTGTGCGGTTTTCTGTCTCTGTCGGCACATTGCATGGCATGCTGCCGAGCCTCATGAGGCAGACCTTACGTTAGGGCTTAAGGGACTCGCGATACCTAGGAACGGAGTCCATCCAGCATGACGTTGGAAAAGTGGTTAAATGAATTAGCTGTCAGTGGAAGCAGACGCGGCCAAGCCAAGGTTAGCTTAGATGTTAACCCCCCATACTGGCAAGGGTCCTCTTGAACTCAATGTCAATGGAAAGTTGACCGGCTAACGCGAGGTTGTGCCACTAAAACGGGCCCTGACGTGACGTGGCTTTATCCGGCCACAAAGACGTCGTGTAAGCCAGCTAACGTTACAATACAGTTATTGTTTCCATGACAATACACGCGCGGCAGTTACTTCATCCGTGGCAATGTAGTAAGCTAGCGCTAGCTCGCCTGCTCGCTCGCTCGCTAGCCGGGCTCGCGAGGAAACGAAATCCCACTTACCTTGAATATTATGTTACGCTGACTCATATCTTAAAAATAAACTCCTCGACGAAACCACAGCCAGCCTTTCGAGTCCTTTCAGTGACCGCGTATCCCCCCTATAAGAGCCCCGCTCCGCTCGGAGGACTGGACGGCTCAGCTCTCACAGATAAACGTGTGTGACAGGAGGCTGGAGGACCGCTCGTGTTTTGGTACAGCGGAGGATTGGCCAGCAGTGCCGTTTTGCCGGCAGCCAGGAGATGGCAGCACCGCGCCAATCTAACCACTCTGCATTCACAACCAGAATGTGTTTTCCAATCTGGAACTGTTGGATTCAGTTTGATTTGTTTTATGACACAAGGCATCTGTGTGTTTATCATGCCACAAGCAGCGCTGTTAAAATGCTATGCTTTTATTTCGAAGGCCTTCTATATTTTTCGTCTCGATAAAACTAGACTGGCACTCTAGTTAAAACGAACTAAAATGTCAAAATTTTAATTTTGACAAAGCACCGAAAGAAAACACACCAATGCGCTCCAAACAATAAAAGCTACACCCAGCAAAAGAATTAAACAAAGAACATACGTCTTTAAAATTGCAGTTCTTGTGCGTCCTCTAGCGGCCGGATATTTACAATGCATCTTACTGGAGTGTACCACTATGTGTAATGGAGGGGGGTCCCATTAAACACAGTCAATCGACTTTAAGGCACAGCAAACTATCTTTACCATACAAATATTCTCATTTTGAACTACATTGGTGTACTTACTTTTATTGCGCAATTTGTAGACATATATTTAAGACTTTCTAATCCTACCACAGTTGAGTCACCCGTGAAGATTGCTATAATGGTTGGAGCCCAAACTTTCTATTTCCTTCGTTTCTATCAAGCTAGCGGCAGCCATGAGGTAAGATAGACGTCGGACATTTAAATGTGTTATTCAGTGAAAACAGAAGCTTCACAGAGTTGTTGTTTTTGTCATTTGAGACAAGAGATAAGCCTCGCTCTCCGTTCGACTCGAGGTGAAGTCAGTTATTTCTGCCAGAAAGCACGTAACGCAGGGCCCGTGTTGGTGAGCTAACGTAAGCTAGCTAAGTTAACCGAGACATGTCACAACATGTTACCGACGCACCACAGGTGCTCAGCGGCGAATCAGCTGGCAACAAGGCCGTCTATAAGACTGTTTATCAATGATGGTGGAACAAGATGAAATATATGATGCAATAAACTAGGTTAGTTAATTACGGATTCAATCTGGCAGGTGCTGTTGTCTGTTTTGCCTCGGTTAGGCATAGAGGTAGACCTCAGACTCTCCAGATGGCTAACGGATTAGCTAACGATAGTGTTTAACGTTACCTCTGTTTGGCATTTTCATGTTGTTTCATGTTGTTTACCAATTTTACTGGCGTTCCAGCCTGTCTGTAAATGTGTGATCATTGTGGAATGTATTTGTGTGTGTGTGTGTGTGTGGTTGTGTGTATGTATATGTGTATATACGTATATTTATGTACGTGTGTGTGTGTATATATGTATTTTATTATTTTGTCATTGTATTATGTTGTGTTTTGTTGGTGCTATGGACCTCTCATGAGATGTGTCCTTAATAAAGTTTAAATTGACTTTAAAATGTTTAGTTAGAAGCAAACCTGATAAGTGTCCATCTCAGGTAAAAAATACTGCGCACCTGTGATCAGTCATCTGTCTGTCATCTCGTGTCAAATAATGATTAATTCATTAGCAAATGACATTGTTGCACCTTTTTATTATTATTGTCAGTAGTATACCTTCAATTGGTAATTATAGGAATACCTTTACAACTATCGGATTTACTTAATTATTTAGTTAATTAATTTCTAAGCCAGATTTTCGAAAGTGCCAATTAAAGATAGTAATGCAAATAGTCTAATTCCAGAGACTTCATCAGTTTCATCAACGGTGTTCAATCATATTTTAGTTTGTTAACCACATCAGCGTTCAATAATGTTATACTACATAGCAATTACCATCTCATTCAGAACGTTTCCCTGTTAAAATTTTGTTAGCAGCAACTCAGAATTCAGCTTGGGTAAAAATAAATTAAATGACAGCCTAGTTTGTAGAGATTATTGCCCTGTACGAATATTGTGTCCTGTAAAATTAATATGATCCTGTTTATTCAGCATGCTCAGGCTCCAGAAGCGCTTGGCGTCTAGCGTCTTGCGCTGCGGCAAGAAGAAGGTGTGGCTAGACCCGAATGAGACCAATGAAATTGCCAACGCAAACTCTCGTGAGTTGTTTACTTTTCATTGCAAGGTTCTTTCTATATTTGTGTGATCTGGGTCCCACATGCCAGCATCTGTAATATACACTGTAATTGTACCACAGGCCAGCAGATCCGAAAACTGGTGAAGGATGGACTGATCATCAGGAAACCCGTGACGGTTCATTCCCGCGCTCGATGCCGCAAGAACACATTGGCGCGGCGCAAGGGACGTCACATGGGTTATGGTGGGTAAATGATTTATAAGTAATGTCCCTCTTCTTTTCCACATTTCATAAGCAGATCACTATAATTTGCTTTGGCAGGTTCTACATTTTATCGTGTGCTGGCATGATTGAGTTCAGAGTTGTAGTTGTAGCCCAATAGACAAGTGAAAGTATTCATTTGCGTGTAATTTTTATGTTTTTATAAAAGTGTATAAAATTGGCAACTGTTTCTGCAAACTCTGACATTTGATTTTTAATAACTGGTTTTATTCTCCTATTTT
>OMLP01002129.1:0-11534 GCA_900302685.1 Spondyliosoma cantharus
TACAGAAGATGTCTCCATCATGGTGTCTTAAATCAAAAGTGCTCCTTCTATATTTATGTCATGTGGCAGGGGAAGTGTGTATTTAGTGGGATTAGAGCTGCTGGTCTATTCGTGTGGTGTCTGCTAACACACTTAGCTCAGTCTAATCTGCTTACTATTGACTGGAAGTCCAATAATCCCTTTATGGTAGAGAGGAAACATTACATGGAATGCTGCTGCAGCACGGGGAGGAACTAACCAGTTACCCAGCTTTCCAGTGGGTGGCAATGCTACTGTAGAAGCAGCTGGGTTGACTATTAGAACAGCAGTCAGTGTCTGATAATAAGATTAATGAAAACAAGAGTAAAGACATAAAGAGAATTAGCAACAACTGCTGACTGACAGAACTTTTTTTTTTTATCTTGCCCTATGGGTGAATGAACTACCCAGCCACAGCTCATTTTCTCTGTGTACACTTATCATGCGTAAACAGTCGATATTAAAGGAGACCTGAGCCTGCTTTTACTTTTTTTTTTCTTTCCTTCATCGTTTCATCTAGGTTTTTGTGCTTGTAAAAGATCTTGAAAGTTAAAAAAGGTCAAAGTCTGAACCAACAGAAAACACTGCTCCACAGTGCCTCGTCAGTCGTCCCACCTTTTATTCCATTATTTCTTGACATCACAATATATCTCCAAACATTCACAAAGGGGCTAGTTTGGCGCATAAGAATTGATTTAGCACAGCTGCTCTGTTGTTGTTAGCAGTGCAGGCTCAGGCATGTGTGAGCTGACCAATCAGAGCAGACTGGGTATAGAAGGCAAATAAATCAGGCAATGAAATTCATTAATTGAAGACGGTGCCCTGGCAAAACAATCACAGTTCCACTGTAGGAAACTACAACAAACATTACATTCCATTTTCCATAAGATAATGAGATGCAAACATATGTCAGAGTACAAATCTGGCTATTTCATCTACAATACTATAGAGGATGAGTAGATACAGAATTCTTACAATCCCATTTATTATTTGGATTACATATTGATTTCTACTGTGGTTTAGTCTGCACCAGCTGGCACCGGGAAGAGTAGCACTGCTGTGCACTGGGTATCCTCAGTTTACTGTTTTTTGTTTCTTTAATTGTTTCTTTATCTGCCTCAATTGATATGTCTTTGTTAAACACAAACAAAGTGGAAGGTGGTGTGCTGAAGTTGAAATATGGAGTTAACAAACTTTCAACATTCAGAGTACATTGTATTGGTCATTAGATACTAAGGCCCTGCAAATTCTTCCTTGTCAGTAAAATGGCCTTTCCACAGAGTAACCCTGTTTGACTTCCAATAATAGTTACAACTCCACACTGTTAAAAATAATGCAGCGATTAAATCTTTGGTTGGTTTTGAGGTCTAATTGTCAGCCCATCCCATGGCCTGGTCAAATCCTGAGTTTCCTAAAACTTCGATCGACAGAAGATTATACTGAGAGTGACCAAAAGCAAACAGAAAAAATAAAAAATAATTTATAATTTTGTACCATGCAGGATGTGTGTGCTGCAGTCAGTATGTCGAGGTTAACAAGGAGGCAACCAAGCACCACAGTTCACTGACTGCAGCGTTCAGCTTTTGAGCAGTAAAGTGGTGTGGCTACACAAAGACATATGCTCCAGAAGGAGCTTTGAGACAAAGAAGCGTTCATATGAGTATTATGGCTCCTTGCAGACATGTTAGTATTTGAGATTCTACAAAATGATGGCCTCTTGTGTGCATATACTCCTTCCTTCTTTCTCCCTTGCTTTCTTTTTGTCACTTTCTATGTTAAACACATCAACACACTGTATACACACTCTTTTGGTGCACACACACACACAAAACACACTTGCATCCCTTGTCTCTGATGTGCCAGCGGTTGTTGATAATGAGATTCCTACAGGATGGGAAACTCCAGGGACACTGACTGACGGCCCACTTTAAACACTGCAGTCTCCCTCTCCCTTTTCTGTCCTCTGAGACACAGAGGATGAAACGAGAATGGGAAAGAGAGTAAAAAACACACTGTATCATACACGGACACACACACTCACATGCACAGACGTTAGAAAAATAGCAAGGAATATGTGGGGGCCTTGAGGGTTTGCTGAAAAACACCAGGGTGAGCAAGTGTTGGGTGTTTTATAAAGCGTTGACTAGAGATCTGTAGAGAACAGCATTGAAGGTTACAATACTTAGAAGTGTGGTTACAGCAGCGTAACCAAAGTAATTATGTACAGGTGTGTATTTGAGTGTCTGAATAAAGTGTCAGAGCACGTGGATGTTTGCATATTTATTTGGACATTTATATGCATGCCTTTGTTCACATGTGTATACATCTGTCTGGATGTGTCTGATCTATTGTGTCTGCGATCGGGCCCCAGTGAGGAAGAGGATAATTACTTGCCTTTGCTGTCATGTCAGGTTGTCTCCTCATAGTTATGCACACAGTTCCTGAGGGGCTCAGAGGCCCTGTAACATATACAGTATATCTCTCACATACACAGATTTGATGAAGTACCTGGTGCCACAAAGGACAAACAGAACTAATTTCCTGTCACTGCCTTTGGACCTCATCTCTATTCTCATTTCCTCCCTTTACTCAGAACACAATAATGCCACTTTTACGTTGCATCCAGAGAGGCAGGTTGTTGCTTTATGTATTTTCGCTGTGGGTTCATCTCAGAGGGTGGCACTCATCTAGCCTTCAACAAGGCAGCAAAATGTACAGATTATTATTATTATTATTATTTGAAGCTGTCCCTAAATTGCATATCTACTGTAAGTAGGTGCGCTGGATGAGGACCAAAATACGTGTAAGCAGAGAAAATGTATGTGATGTTAGCTCGGTTTGTTTTTGTGGTTTGTCTTTGAATAGGCATTTTTATGACTCATATGCTAGCTTTAGAGAGAAATGTAGAACTATATTAAGGCTTAGTGATTATATACATATGACAGCATGGCGGCACAGTGGTTAGCGCTGTTCTCCCACAGCAAGAAGGTCTGGGGCTGAGCCGTTCTGTGCAGAGTTTGCATGTTCCCCGTGACTGTGTGGGTTCTCCCACAATCCAAAGACATGCAAGGTTAGGTTAATTGGTTACTCTAAATTGAATGCTGTTTCCCACTAGCTACTAATAGAGTTTTTATTTGTTTTTCACAATGTAACATTATCAGGAAAAACATTGGTTAGCCAGCCAGTGATAGCAACTATAGTAACAGCATGAAAAGATGTGCTCCAGTGTAATGAGCACTTGGTTCAGTTTGTCATTTTCTAAGCGATAGTTTCACATATATACCGAAATCCCTTTTATACTGGAGACATCATGGAAAAGATCTCTGTTTGTCCAAAACCTGTCTTTTATTGCCCCTTGGAAAATGGGACGCCATTAGTCCTGAGGCTTGCTGAGCTCAGCAAAACCATGTGCCATGGTGAATTTAGAAACCACTATTCTTGGCAGCCAAGTGTTTTGACACCTTTGATGTTGCCTTTGATTTAGCAAAGCTGTATTTTGTATGTCGGCCCATAAATAAATACAGCTTCAAGCATATAACATTCAACTCATTGTCTAATTCCCTGTACATACAGAAGAGTTGTCTAACTGTGGGGTTGTCTGAAGATGCCAAAGTTCCCTGTCGGTTCAGGGCCTCATATGACAAGGGAGTTGGGGTAACATAAGATGATTGGCTGATTGGTGTTTTCCTCAGTTTTAAGTCATATTCCCAATGCGAGGTGTGCAGTCTGAAGTAATAATCCTGTCTAAATGGAAAACATGGCTTGGTCATAATCCAGCTGCCTCTCTTTTCCCGGAGTGTCTTCGTTAAACAATCTAGCACGGTAATGAAGTGCTAATCTGCTCAGCTCTTTACACAAAGCATCTGCATGTCTCCTAGAGGCAGAACAGGTACACAACGGAATGCTCTTTCCTTTGTCTGCTTGTTGCATTTCAAGAGAAAAGGCACAAGGCAGGAATAAAAGTGGCTGCAAACACAAACCATAGACAACCTTGACAGCCACAGAGTTTGAATTAGAAACTAACAGCTGTTTGACATTTGTACATAGTGTTTGCTCAGTTGAAGAAAGACCTGCTCTCTTGCTCATGTCTGCTGAAGTAATATTTCAGGCCAATGTCGGCCTGTAAACCTTGATAGCGTTGCCTACTACATTCTATCTATCAACAGCTTTTCCAATCATGTTCCCGGAGTAACACATACATTTCATATTAGGCTGCTGTGCGCTGTAATCTGTAGCATTAGCGGTCTAACTATATTAATCCATTTGCACTTTCCCCTGTTGATTAGAGCGCATGTGAAATGTGACGGTGGTTGGCTGGTATAGGGCAGCAGTTGCCTGAGGTGGCGGCGAGAGCGTGAGGTTTCATACCGCGCAATGTCCACATTCAGATTATGATTTATTACCCCCTTACCACACATTCTCTGACAAACGCACTCACACTTATGCGTAACCACACCTTTAGCAACAAAGATATTGACACACACACATGCACACACACACACACACACACACACACTCAAAATGTCTGGCATTTAGGAGAACGCACAAAAACACCAGTGACTGGAGCAGGATTTGACACCAGTGAGTGTGCGATGCATGAGTCCATATGCTCAAATGTGAGCTGTCACATGTAGGCATTTGTGTGTGCACTATAATTAATTGCAAGCTGAATGTGTGTATTCATGTGTGACCGAACTTCAGTTTACAATTCAGAGCGAGATTTTAATGTTTTTCTTTTTTTTCCACCAAGCAACCAAAGCTGCTATATGTGAATCTGCTCTCTGAAAGTGCAGCACGTTTACTCTGTGACAGTAGAGCTCTGTTGCAGATTAAAATATTTTGCTGATGAGGAAAACAGAATAGAATAGATATAAGGAAGTTATTAAATTGTGACATTCTGCAAAGAAGCTTGTCCTGCTCTTTACAACTTCATGTGTGAGCACAGCGTCTGTGTGTGTGTGTGTGAGCAGCAAGTGTTCATGAGTGTGCCAGTGTCATTGTGCACACTTTAATATCCCAGCAGAAAAATAGAACATGGCTGATAAGAGAGCAGAGAGAACAGCGTAGAGAGATCAGAAATCCCATACAGTGGAGAGCACTAGTCCATTGCAAGTGTGGCAGAGGTCACAGTCAATTTCAAAAGGAGCAGGTCTTGTATATTAGAGTCTGGAGAGATGGGAGACCCTCTTGCTCTCTATCATAGAGGGCCCGTGCCAGAGCAGGGCCAGATGTGATCAACATGGACCTTGTGGAAATCCCTACTGAACTGTACTGTCTTATTTAGGGGCTGCGGGAACAATAGCAGCGGAACATGCACACCAAGGCCTGGGGTTTCTATCATCATTTTTGCTTTCATTAGCTCACAATAGAGCAGCCAGCTTGATCAAAACCTAAATATTACATTGAACAAGACTTGTAATAACAAATAGCAGTGCTATACAGCAAATAAGACAGTGTATTTCTCTAAAAAAACAACCAGTGTAAACATGGAGCTCGATCCCTGAGGAAGCACAGTGAAGACTGCCGATCAGAGCAACCTCACAGACATCAAAAATGTTATTTCAGAGTAAACTTCACTGGTCATTTTGAGTGTAATGAAGGAATATATCTAACGATGCATCTGTAAGGCTCTTGTATGCGCATTTAATAGTTATCTGTGGCTACAGAGATAACACTTGGTATAGTCTGCTGAGTTCACTTATGGTTTTAGTCTTTTTTGTAATGAGAGAAAGATAAAGTACCATTAGATATATCTGATAACATTAGTAAGTCAGGTATGTCAGGCCTGACAAAATTTTAAGTTCACAATGTCAAAGTTAATGATATCCACCTTGCTCTGAAAGCTGAACGCTGTCCACTCTAGCTGGTTAATTTCACTGACCAGACAACCTACTTCAGAGCCACCAATCAGATTAATCCATCCTGCGCTACAGAGTTATTTTAGGTGGCTGTGATTCCATTCTCTTTTTTTCCTTCATGGCACAGACAGTGAGAGCTGACTGTTGGAGCATTTCCAAAGCTGAGATAAACATCAATATATTGGGGTTAAACCATCATGAAAACAATGTGCAGTTGCAATAATAAAAGTGTTTTACTGAAGAAAAGTTAGAGGTTGAGCTGCATGAGTATATACTATAGACAGTTTTAAAAATCAATTCAGCAACTGTGATGTGTTGATTGGTTCTTTATTGCAGGTATATTTAAAATGCTACAGTGGCATCCAATCTATGGCCACAGCTGCTGGCACATGAAAAACAAAAAGACTGATGCTTTCGTGTGTTGTTATGTTAAGGTTTAAGTTTATCCTTAATTAAATTCCTATCCAAATACAGCAGCATCTAGCATGAGTTTGTCAACAGTTTTACACACCCAGGAGTTTCTTTTTGCAATTGGGGTGTTTATTGCATTCTGACAGATCTTCTTGTGGGCGACGCATTAGTCATGGTGCCTCATGGATTGACTGCCAATTTGCTCTTGGCTCTAGCGCCAGCTTATCCACCTATGTGCAGTTATTTGGTTTGGTTTTACTTGAGAATTGTAACATATAGTTGACAGAGCTCATGTTTCTTTAGGTTGTCTAGGTTGTCTGAATTGATAAGCCTTCTGGTGCACGGACTGTGATACTCTCACACTGTTGGTTGCAATGTGACTGAAAAAACAGGAACTGATTTGGTGATCCATTCACCAAATGTTGTGGCTGGTATTGTTGAAAGTCTTACTTTTGGCTCACCAGAAATTTAGGTGTTTTAAATCAAGGATGATTTTTGATGTCGGGTGATGCCAAGCTGAGCAGCCCACTGGATTGATAATTGACTTGGCAGTAAGCAGCAGGTTGTTAAGCCAGGCATATGTGTTTACTAGCCCAGGAATACTTATGACAGCACAGCCCAGTCACCCGAATAAAAAATTTGTAGGTGTCATAAGTGTCAAATTAACATTCATACAGCACATGTCATATTGATTTCACATTACAAGTATATGAGCTGACTTTCATGTTGGGAGGTAGAGGGGACTGGGGTGGCGTGCCAGCTATGAGAGGCAACTGTTCAAGTTGGCGTTTCAACATTTGTCAGTGTGGAACCAATGAATATATATCATCAAATAAACATTTTCGTCGGAAGTTTGTGGGAGCAAAACATGATTTTTATGATGTGATGACGGGATATCTTTGGTGGCATAACCCAAATCATGTCATTTTTTTCACTAACTCTCACTAACTTGTGCCTAATCCTAACCAGACTATAAACACAATATAAAATGTAAAATTAAACTTAAAGAAAGTTGCAATATAACGACAGGTAAAGTTTCAACATATCTATGGTTTGCAGAAACGTACATTGCCATAATTTTTTTCTGGTGTTAGGGTTGAGAAACACAAATCCTTGGCCTGTTTGATAGTAGATCAGCTGAAAGCTTTAACAGAGATGTAGACATAAAGACAGCAATACATGTATTGTAACTGCATAAATATTCACTGCACAGCTCCTCTCCTCTCTGTAGCCTATTTTCTTGACCACCTGTCTAAGTTTGGCCTCCCTCTCTAACCTCAAAACCTTTGTTCCCGCGTGCACCTCGCACACACCCACAGTAAGCAGGCTCTGGAGAGTCACATCGGAAGCTGAGTGGCTACTTGACACTTGTGGGAGCATGCGTTGACATTGTGACGACCGCAAACCTAAATCCAAAGTCACCGTAGCCCACAGTGGTGAGAGTGCTATCTAGTTGTCAGTCAACGCTGTGGTGCAGGCAGGCTAGCAGTCAGTGGTAATTGATGTGAGTGGAGTTGACATCCCGGGCAGAGCGCTTCAGGTTGGTCTCCGACTGGGACCGAGCAGCCCATCATTGCCAGTTATTAAGCAGCTTGCGCTCTGCTGCACTCACTCAGAGGGGAACAGCCTGTCTCTGGGTGTTTACATATGAATGTGTGCATGTGTGTGTGTTTGCAGGAGGGGTGGGGGGGGGATGCAGCACCAGGTCTAGATAGTTTCTTGGAGCAAAATAAGTGAACCAGCTGCGTTCAGATTAGAACACAGGGCCATCAGGTTCATTCTTAAGTCAAAGCATCCTTTTTTTTTTACCACCCGTTTAGAGCGATCGATAATTTGTAACTGTGTATCTACCTTTTATCTTTATGATTCTTGACAGACAGTTAGCCCTGGTCAAGTTGTAAGGTGACACAGTGTTTACAGAAGGAAGCAGCTCCAGACTTCAGGCTTGATTGGCTCCCTCTACAGTTTGTGTCTCTGCCTTTCTGGCTGGCTTGTTGGCCAGTTGGCGCACTTGTTAGCTGACTTGATACTGTTGGCTTGCATGCTATACGCTGCCCTGTTAATGTCCTGATAAAGCTATCTGTGCTATGCAATGTGCTGGGACATCTGCCCTCTGCTGAGCCTCTGTTGCTGCTGCTGCTGTTGTACTTGAACTGTTTTTATTTACCACTTTTAAAACAACTGCCTTCACTCAGAGTAAAAACAAAGGCCTGTCTCTGGATGTTAACATACAGTATGTGCTGGTTTGGGACCTGCTGTGATTATTATAGTTGCATCAATATGAAACTTTTTTCAGTTCAACTTTTTTGAATGACTTTTTATGGTGTTTCAAGACTTTTTGATTTGAAGATTTTGACTACTTACCGAATATCTTTTTTAACAAAAGATTTTTATTTTCGTGACAAGCTGTATACAGGGGTCAGTTTTAACTCAGTTTTGGATTAACAAACAATAAATCTCAAAGGGCATTTTCAACTTTGCATGATGCATGGCTCTACATTTGAGAGAACGTATTTCATATAATCTTTGATTTAACAAACAATCAACTGTGCTACTTTCTGTCTCTCTCCGTTGACTCTGAACACCACCATACCTTTATCAAAGAACAGTGATACAGTCTGTTAATTTATTTTCAGAATCCCCCTCTGTGTCATTTTAAACCAATTCAGTAATTCAGTAGTAGTACAGTATATTTGTCATAAAGAAAAATACCACTTTCTGCAGTGGTCTCACAAACTTTCATCTGGTTTGCGGCCACTAATTTGGTGGCTTGCATTCATAATTTAAAATGTGTGTGGAGCATTACCTCAGGTTGTATTTACTCAGATTTGTCGCATTTGCTCTAATGCCATCTTGCAGATCATCTGCATGCTATGGGACATTAATTTTGAAAAAAAGATTTCATTCTAGAATAACAAAAAAAAACAATAGGGATTCTTGTTCCCCTCTGAAACATTTCTTTCATCTCAAATTTCAGTAAGAGCATTGCCTGTCACTGTCTGAATGCTATGAGTCGCGTCTCTTCACTGAAATACTTGGAGTGTATCTCCAAAGCAACATGTCTGTGTGTGAACGCGGCCATAAATAGCAGGAGTTATCACAAGTGCTGCAAAGAATTTCCCTTTATTTGTTTGAACGGCTTATTACAGAACAAGCCATAGCTTCAGTTTAAAACTGCCAAAAAGGAGTCAGTTGTTAACTGTAGTGTCTTTTGCTCAGAAAGCACATTGGTACTTTATTGTGCATGTAGTTTGAAATGTAAGTTTACCCTCATTGATTTACCTTATTGATTTACATGGGATTTAGCAGGGTTGAGAGATGTACCATCATCCGGTTCATACATTCTATGATTTATATTTCTTTCTTGGCGTCCAGTAACACGCTGAACCACAGAGAACTGTCCATGGTCCTTAAACCTCAGCCTCTCTCTGTCATTGCTTTAGAACAAGGGCTTCCCTGTGTCGCTCTCCACACCCACGCCAGATCACAATCCTAACCTTATGAATATTTACACAGGCTTTGCCGTACAGTAGGGAAGCCCAGGATTCCTTCATGAATATTGATGAGTGGTCCCTCATGAGCCTCTGAAATCTCCACATTGGTTTGGTGCCCTATATTAAAAACTCCCTCCTGTGGCAGTGGACTACATGAACCTTGCATAGCGTGGGTCTATTCATAAGGTTTATGACAGCAGGTGGGAAAAGCCACTTAATGCATGCTGACTCTGTACAGTAGATTTTGAAAATCTTAATATTCAGGTCTGGTCCTGGCCTGATTGTGCCCTTTGAACAGTCCATGGAGCTGAAATGCAGCCCTACCTTGTCTATCAGTGAAACAACCCCCCCCCAAATGAATATTGCAATGGTCTTTCACATTGTAAATCACAGCACACTCTGTGAATATTAATGCTGGCACCTCCATTAGCTTGAGGAAATATTCATGGCCGTTCCAGTGCTTTGAGACACCCCAAAGAGTCATTGAGTAATATGATCTGCTCCTAACACCTGTCCACATGGCTCCTCTATTTATGTGGCCAGATTAGAGTATCACCGTGCGCTGTGTAGCCTCAATCTTCATCAAATAAGCTCAGGGAGTATATCACCAGTTTTACAGGGGTAGAAGTGGTATGGACCAAAAATAGCACTTACACACACATTTACACAAACAGTGCATCTGGTGCTGACAGATCCAGTGGCTCATCTGGGCCTGTTGGAGTGTGAAGAGCCACCTCTCTCGCTCAGAGAGACACACAGGCTGCTGTGGCCTGGGTCTTGGCTGTGGATCCCAGACACTGCTCCAAATCCTGTCAGTCAGCCTCTGCCGTCCTCCATGGTTGAGAGAGGCAGGACAGCAGAGCAGATTTCTCTGTGTTTTTCTACACTGGCAAAGGCAGCGCCTGCCAACACGCATCAGCACAGCCGCACCTGAAGGCAGTTGACTCCTTTTTCATTACAGCAAGCGGAACAGCTTCTTTGGGGGGAAGAAGGATATGTTTTATGCGTACAATTGGAGAACAGGCTGTTATCACAGGAGACAAATTCAGATGGATGATCTATGGTTTTGCCAAAGTGTTTTTACAAACCTTACAGTAGCTTTTATCACGACAGTGTTTAGAGGTGTAATCATGCTATCAATCAGCTTTAAATTTAGTGAAGGCAGTAAGCCTATATTTTATAGATTAGTTCACTTCTTCTTATACAGATTAAATATAGCAGACCCTAAACAGAATGATAAACAGAGGAAGTTCACAGTATGGCTGTGTGTGTTACTCTGAAAGATGATTCATATTGTTTGTTATCTTCTATTGAATTCAGTTCAAATTCTTTCTTCACCGTAATGTTCTCATAAGATGATAAGCAATTTTAAAATACATTTTAGTCTACAGATGAAAACACTTAATTTTGGTCATTTTGTTTTCATATTTTTAGTTGACTATAACTCAAAATGTTTTAGGTATGTTTTTGACAACGAAGGTGGAACCTTTACTGAGTTGTGTTTTCTTTTTTACCGAATTATAATTAAAGTGCATATATAGATCTAAGAGTATTCCTTTTTGCTGACCAAAAGCCACCATGTTGTCACTATCTCAGTGGCGGTTTGAAACAGCATCACACTGGGGTACTGGCAAGTTAGATTATCATTTGATACTTGCCAGCATCACCAGGGATACTGGCAATCTGCACATGTCAATCAGTGACTGGGATATGCTGTTTATATTTTTTCAATAAGTCTAGATGCACAACTCGG
>OMLP01002132.1:5249-16342 GCA_900302685.1 Spondyliosoma cantharus
CACACACACACACACACACACACACACACACACACACACACACACACACACATATCAGCATTGTTTGCGAAAGCTGAGACACTGGAATTGTCAACAAATTTCAAACAGTCATCTGAACAGCTCCATAGTAAAATGGCATGCATTCTAGAAATTCTTTTTAAAGGTAGCAATGGCACTGGTAACTTGTTTCATGATTGTTCATTTGTTGTTTACTTATCCGAGTTTTATTCTGAGTGAGAACACTGCTTTCTAAATGTGTGATCTTTCTAGAAAAATCCCTTTGCACTGGTGAGGTCTGACACTGTATCCTGTGATAAATATATCAATTGACAAATAAAAAATACTATTACTACTACAACTACTACTGATACTACTACCCAACTTAGAATATTGTTTGTCACTCATTATAGCAAGGTTAATTTACTCCTCCACGTTTTGAAATATAGAGGCTCAAGTTGGCTGGCCAACTGTTCAACATTTAATATTTCAGCACTCTTTCTGCCTTTAACACTCCAGAGGCAAAGAGCCAAAGACTCACAATGGGTCGTCTCCCTGAGAATGTGCCATGCACTGAGTAGTAACCCCTAGCTACATGTATCTGTGTTATCTGACCTTTCTGTGTCCTTTCAATAAACTGTAATTTTCAGTAAATGTGTGAAGAATAAATGGTTCTTTGTGGGAAAGAAACGAGTGAATATGTTTGTGATAAATTGAGAAAAGGGTTGCAAAGAGCGTTCGGGATTTACACCTTATGAGCATTAATTACACATACATTACACTTCTAGAAGAGGATTTCTGAAAGAGGTTCTGACATCTCAGTTCAGAGCAGAATCTGTATGTTTTAACATAATTTCAAAAATGTACTTTGTTGAATAATTAGCTGATACTAATGAGTTAGGTCACTTCTTCTTACCAAACACTTCAATATATTCTCTGACCTGGATGATTGCAAATCTTCATACACAATTTGTGGAAATGATTCAAGGAGACTAATTCTGGTTTCTAAAAGTCTTATTTGACCACAAGATTTGTTGCCTCTGTGCCATCTGTATTAGGACAACATTAGCCAAATGCTGCTTTTGAACTTATATGTTGTGTATGTGCATTCACGCACAGTGTGTCCATTAGGGCTCGCCAATTCATCTGCTGATTATTATTTCAGTGAATCGCTTGGTCCTTATTAAAAACAAAAATGAATCCAAAAAATGTAACACTGCTTTTTTTTTTTCTTTTGATTTTTTTCTAAAATTAAGATGGCATCATTTAAAATGGCCATCACAATAAAATAGATTTGAGCAGCCAAAGCAGTCCCTCTAATTTGACTGCCATTAATTGCAGTTCTGGGGCTTCTGCCAATTTAATAGCATAAATTATGAATACCTTATTGTTTTTAGCTATTAGGAGCCAAAATCAGACTGTGTTCTTAGTCCCACTTCCTACGTTACTTTATGCTGTATATAGGTATCTTCATTGAAAAAGGAATTAATAAGAATAAAATGCTCTCTGCTTCCGGCTTCAGTCTTCCTCGTGGACAGACTGTTAAATCAAACTCCATTCTAAAACAGGTGTTTTATGGTTAGGCCATATTTCTTTCCCAGTAAAAACCGTAGTTACACAGTCATAAAGAATCTTTTCTAATTATCTTCGATCTACAGGCACGTCATTTATTCAGTGAAATGTATTGATGTATATGGATGTATTGATGGGCCACGTCCTCCAGTTTGCCATCATTATCCTCCCTGTGTGTGGCCCGATCTCTCCTTTAACTGAGGAGAAGTGAATTGTAAACTGTGGTGTTTTTTTATTAACACAGCAGCTTTTAGATCTGGTGCTACTAGCTCTTTTTTTTCTGTTTGACGGCAGCTCTGCCACAGCTTTTGTTTACACCCAAAACACGGTGTGGTTGGTCCGGTGACAGGAAAGTGACAGATGCCTGCTCTCATCTACATCCAAGAGCCCAGAGTGAAGTCATTAAATGCCTTGTTATGTCCCACCAAAAGAAGACATTTTACTATCCTGTAGACATAATTAATCTGTATTTAACCACATTAATATAGTCAACACAAAGTTTAACAAAGGAAACGTGACAAAAGGGATTGGGCGGGATCCTTCCTTGCTCTTCCTCATGTTTTTTCCTTTTTTTTCCTCAGTTAAAGGTTTTTTGGGGAGCTCTGCTGTACAGACTGTGAAGCCCCCTGAGGCAAATTGTAATTTGTGATTCTGGACTACATAAATAAAAATGACTTGACTCAATTTAACACCTGATGTTTCCTGCCAGAGGTGCTATAACCTTACGGGATCATGATCACAAATATGACTTTAAAATCTCCTTCCTCCTCACTCTGAACACACCTTTAGTTTAGAGGTCGCCCGAATGCTTATAAAGTCAATGCAAAGCAGATGCAAATCAGCCCTGTGAGGCACAAACTGAGAAAAAAACTCAAAAGTGAGTAAAATGGTTTCAAACTGGGTAAAAATATTGTGCTTATGCTGATGCTTGGACTTTATGAATGACTAGCAGGGGGAAGAAGAAATGACTGGAGCTCTCAGGAGAGTTTTTAGATCCATCATAGTCACAGTCACATAGTAAGCATTTGAACCAGCAAGGAAATAATTTTTAAAAAGCTCACTGGTCAAATGCATGAAGAGAAAGTTTGTGTATAAATAAGAAAAAATGGCATAGAATAAGAAAAATGTTAAACTCACAGCTACCCTCTACCCCAAAATCTTCATCCCTCTAAAATACCCATCAGTCTCCCTGCAGAGGGGTCTCATCAATGTAATTCTACAATCTTACAACAGTACAGTATGTTAAGTCACCGTTTCAACTTGATCTGCATCACCCTTATTGTTTGGAATTGTATAAACCTCTGTGGCTATCTTTGGGTTTTCTAAAGCTACCAACTGCTTTAATCAGCTTTGTGCTCACAGCATCCCCCTTCATGTGACATTTGGTGCGGTCACTGGATCCAAGAGTGTCCATGCTGGAAAATGTTAGGCGACAGGTGCATGGCTCTATTTTAAGGCCTGTAATCCATCTTTTTTTGCAAGTTTGAGAGCCCTCCTCCAGGTCGGGTATACATCTTGCTGAGAGGGAAACAAAAGGGCCTGTCGCCAGGATTTAGAAACCAAGGGATGATCTTGCAAACGCTGCCATCTGAGAGCTGCCAGTGGCCGAAGTGATAGAAAAGACGAAAGATGTTCAAGCTTGCTATAAAGTCAACAAGCTTTGGGTTTGATCAAAGTGGCAGAGTGGATTCTGTTTGTCATATGCATTGTACTGCCGTTCTTTCACAGCCGCTGGAAATTATGTATTTTTCCAGGACAATTATTCAGTCTTCATTTCTTGCTGAGCTACACAAGTAACCTGTTTACAATTGCACCCAGCCAATGGGAAAATTGTGTCTGTTTAGTGGGAATTCAAAACGCAGCCCATTGTAGAGATAATACAATTGATTTGCTTTATTTTTTAAGAGAGAAGGGTCAAAAGAGCCCTTCGGAGCAGCGACAAATCCAGAGGGGTTCTCTGCAAACAATAAGAAATGTGTATAAAAACAAGGCAAGAAGTTTAAGAAAAGGATCCAGTGACCAAACTCTCCATGCACTGCTGACAATTTGCAAGAGTCCCCTGCCTTTTTTTTCACTTTGTTTAGCTTTGTTCAGTGAGAGAATGTATTACAGACACATGTATGCAGGATGGGTCTGTCACAAGTTACTCAAAACTTTCTTTCAAATGTGGAACAAAATCAAATATTAAATCTGTAATGATCGATCCAAACAGGCCGTGCTTTGTAATCCGGGGGGGCATGTGTGTTCTATTATTCAGTCCTGTTGCCCTATCAGGAAAAACAATACTGTTTTTTAAAAAGGAGGAAACGAACGCACACTGCTGAATGGATAATAACAGCAAACCACCTGAGGAGTAATGTGTGAAAGCTGGAGATGTCTCAATCGATCGCAGCATATATTATTGGATGTGTATTGGCTAAAATAAAGCCAATCAAAATCTGATCCTTCCTCCGCTGGTCTCTAGTGCTGCAGCACTGCTCTCTTTATTGACAACCAGGCTGTACACTCTGCAAACATGAGTTACGATTAGT
This sequence comes from Spondyliosoma cantharus, assembly GCA_900302685.1. NCBI lineage: Eukaryota > Metazoa > Chordata > Actinopteri > Spariformes > Sparidae > Spondyliosoma > Spondyliosoma cantharus. The sequence continues at coordinate 9,350 of OMLP01002132.1, forward strand.
GTGTGTTGTTACACCCCAACCTGATGCGTTCCTATGGGGCGAACAACACTCGGCACTCTCATGGACCACATCTTTAAAAAAAACTTAATGTTTTTTTTTATTTAACATAGTAAAGCAACACCATCAAAACACAACAATACTAAATCGCACGCTGAGCAGCATGAAGGCCAGCAGTCTCCACTCAAGAAGCCAGGAGTTCACAGGAGACCGGGAGTTTTTAAGCACCTCTTCCAGGCCAGGTGCAGCTCATTGAGCAATCGAGATGTTGCACACCTGGGCAGAGCTGTAGAGGACTGGAGGGGAGAAGGGACAAATTGCACAAACACATACAGCTGGAACAGTCTGGATGTGATTGACTGTTCTGACACCTGACTTGGCAAAATTAACAACAAGCAGTTCTGCTATTTTTCCAATCTGCCTTTCATTCGCGAAAACAGAGTGGAAAACATCCAGAAATCAGCTTCTCATTTTTAGATTGCCATCTCCTCCGTCGGTTAAAATGACAAATGTCACCGGCTGCAGGTCAGCTGTTGCTAATTATTAATTCAGCGAGTTCCCTTGCGGCGGGCCAAAAACAATTTTTGGCTGTTGTCTGGTTTGTGTCTGTGAGCAGCTGTCTGTACTCTGCCAAAGATTGCTGAGGAAGTACAAGAAGCATCACTCTATCACAGCGCTGTGCATTCTCAGGAGGACTGGGTGTTTTTGTATTCCCAAAACCAACTGAGTCATATTTTCTTCAGTTAAACTCAGATCATATCAATCATTTCCGATGATCAACTAGTTTTGTCATTATTTGGGTCAAGCAGCTTGTGGAAAATAAGGTGTGCCAAATTTAGCAGCTAAAATGTCATGCACTTTGCTGTACAGAGCGCACCTGAATGTACCATGAGGTCCCTGCCTTGTGTGTGGAAGCCCTAGACAGACAGACAGTGGAGAGGACAAAAGCAGTAGAGACTCTCAGCATAGTTAATCTAGTTTAATCACTAGATGATTTTGGTACAAACATCTATCTACCAATATGGTTGACGGTCTTCAGCGATTTACTCAAATGGAAAATCTACCTGCATTTGGCCCTTGGCAGATGTTAATTTCAGACCTGCATTCAAAGGATATTTATCAAAATTGATCCCAGAATTATTTAAATCTATAATTGATCATTCGCATGAATATTGATTTGCAGTGGAAAATCAATTTCTTAAGCTCAGCCCTGTATCTATCCAAAACCCATGTATAATGCCATACAGAATCAATTAAATTAGGTTAACAGTATTTTTAGTATTATCTAATTTTTCTACACACAACTCAAGGCAGCAAAGGTCAGCTGTATTATGACAGTGAATAGCCCTCGCCACTTAAGCACACAAACCTAATTAAAACACTCACCGCGGTTACACAGCCTGGAGCTGCTCCTCCATTTTAAACTTCTGCTGTTGGGGGCGATACTGCATTAAGACACACATGAATGACTGCAAAATCTTTACAGAGCACGCACAAGTGTCTCGAGATTGCCCACTTCATCTGCTCTTTTATCCACGGCTCTTAAAGCTCAGCTTGCTAATGCGCTGAGAGAGTAAATGATTTTAATGAGGTGGAGGGCTGTGATGGAGGAGCTGCTTTACATTCCCATCAATTCTGAATGGTGTAGGAGGCAAACCTAGGTCAAAGAACAGGCGCAGGCACATTTTTTAAAGTAGTTATTATAACCCCGCATTGAGTACCAGAATAAGCACAAGCCCAGTGGCGAGTGGTTGAATGTCAGTCACAGATTAGCATTGACTTTGACTCGTAATACTCTCCTGTTATTCTCTTGCACTCATTAGTGCCAGGACTCCCACTTGGCAAACAGCACCCACTTGGCACCTAATTAAAGTACAGCAGTAGGAAAATATTTACAAATCGTTTCTTGTGTCCTCCAGGTGTTTAGAATGGGTTAATTTCCTAAATTGTTTTAAATCTTCGGTCTATTTTCTCTCTACCATCTAAACCCAAAAAAAAAACCTTGACCATTTTCCCCAGATATGTAGTTTGTATACACATTGCGGTGATGACACATTGCGGTATTGTCACATTAAAAGCTGCATGCGGCATAATTCAGCTTACATTTTATAAAATCACAGGAGATAGGTAACATTTCAGCTGATTATATTTTAGATTTGTTGTAAGGTAAAATCAAGAAAACCAAACTGCTTTTAAAGGGTGACTACAACAACATTTTAAGCAGAGCTTGTTCTCCCTGACAAGTACAAAATAAAGTTCACAAGGCAAATCCAACTTATCTGTCAGTCACCTCCCTACTTGCTGACCAGAGTGGTTTTTGATCTCATCCTATATTAGGTATGATGTAATTTCAATTAAATTGCACTACCCTGTTTGCATCAGCAGTTTCACGCTCCCTACACTTGCTCTCTGACCAACTGTAAAGACATCTTTGAACACCAGCCTTAATGTCAAGGAGGATATGGTAAAAAGTTTACCAGGGTCAATCACCACTCAACTTGTTCCAATGCTGTAGCGCCTCAATTTGGTTCTGATTTGACAAGCTTTTTAAGCTGCATTTTAGACGTGGCCAGAATCCACTTTATCTCACATTCAAATTCAAATAAAAGATGCAGCAACTAGAGGGAAGGTCTGCTCCAGTGTCAGGATGACTCAAAAACATTAACATTTGTATTTCTTGTCAAATGCTAAGCATCAAAATTTGACACACACATGCTACACTGTCGAAATGTTTAGGATGCGTCTATTTTTTTCTCTCCGCCTCCAGCTGGACTAAAGCTTTAACAGAACAAACCACCCTTATGTTTTCGCTGATTCTTGTATGGCTAGTGTCGGACCCATGTCCCTATGTCCTGCTTATTATTTTCTGATTAGACCTTCCTAGATACAAAAAGGTCTGTTATATTGATGGAAGGAGTGCTTCTTTTCTGGACACGGCTGCGAGAGAGTTTCTTTTAACAATGTTGTCAATTGCGCTATTGTTTTTTGTCAGCTTAGCTAGCATGCTAACTTTGTTTCAAGTTTCAGATGCCATACATACTTCTACGTTGGATGCTTGCCTGGCAGGGAATGTGAGAGTTGTGCTGCCAGTTCCCTTCGCTGGTGAAAGAAGTGTTGTGCTTGAGCTGGTGAGGATTCTCCCTAAATCTCAATGTCGGCTTTACTGCCATATGGGAATTGCCGTTGGATTTCTAGCTTCTAGCGTCGCCACTATTACAGCGGTGGCAACCCTGTCTGCCGCTGCCTGTTGAAAGTGACAGCAGAATAGGTAGTTAGATTAAAGATATATGACAGTGTCAGAAAGGGCGCACTTTGCCTCTACTGTTCTACTGAAGCTGCTGAGAGTTGGACAGGTTCCTCCAGATTTCATAGACATTACATAAAATGTAAAGGTAAAAGAAGATTGTTCACCACTTAGGACAGCTTGCATTTAAATGCACAGATATTGTAAGGAGATCTTCACCAGATTGGCATAGGCCAGCCTTCTTGGTACAGTCAAAAAGGAAACATTGCCAACAGTTTGTCTGGTTTTCAAGCTTGTTTTTTGTTTTGTGTGTCTGATATCTTGATTTTTCAACTGTAAAATGTCCTGCTGGGCATGCATTTTTTTAACAATAAAAAATAAGAAAGTGCTCAAATGAACATTGTTGTTTGTTGTGCCCGATTATGGGTCATGCTATAATGAAGAATAGGCATTGGTGGAGGTTTTGCATAGACTGCCCTACTGTGAAACCTTTGTTGAGAGATGTGTTTGTGCCCTAATGAGGCAGTGCCTAAATGTCACACCAGAGGGCCACCTGAGTCACCCTGAGATCAGTCAAAGTGCCCCTCTGCTCGACTTAATGCCCCCGTTTTTTATTCCAAACACACATCTGGTGACCTGAAGTGCCAATCTGGTTTGGACTTTTGGGGAAAATGAATGAAGTGAGCCTACAATACCTCTTTCTCAGCCTTGGACCTGTGAGGCCTTAGGCTCAGCCATTGTTCTTTACCTGTATGAAATTTTAGATCCAACCTTTTACACTCATATGTGAGTCTACATGAGAGCTCCGGCTAAAATATTAAAGCTATCTCATCATGGAGGCAAAAGAAGACAAAGGCTGAATAGCAGTCATGGATTAAAGATGAATTTCAGGTAACACTATAACACACACAACTACTTCTTAAATGGAATAGAAGAAAAAAACACTCATCTACAAGCCTTTTTAATTCTAACTGGTTTATAATTACACCACCCACATTTTGGTTACATAAGCTCTCATTTCAAAGCTGACCAGTAAGCAAAGGCCTGGTATTGAAAAACACAATTTTCCAGCCATGAGAGGCAGAGAAGCAACACTGATGAGCACTTTTCTCAATTAATGCAAACGGCTATTTTCATAAAATGAAATATCCTTTTCAAATGAGCTATGAAAGGAACAATAAATAGAATTGTAATTACCATATTCGCAGTGCTTTAAAAACATTAATACACAGAATGTGTCGGACTGTTGAGTACTCAGCTTGTATGATGTTTTATATTCATTCATAGAAACATCAATTAATTTTAGCAGAGCGTACATTGACTTTTCAGAGAGCAACATGTTCGTGCACGGACACCTGAAGCCTGTAAACCTTTTTCTCCCTGTCTGCTGCCTGACATGTTCAGTACTTCCATTACTGTGGTTACACTGTACATTTGTACAACTTTTGAACAATGACAAGATGGCAAACAATAAAAGGAACCTTCATGTGCTTTTAAGAAAAAAAAAAGAAGCTTACCAAGACAAAATGCAAGTCCAAGGCAAATAAACTGAGATGTGATTTTAAGGACAAATTCTGAGTAAGCCTGTCCACAATGAAACACTTTCACCAAGGACACTACGCAAGGTTGGACAATTATCAACTTCATACAGTAACCAAGGAAATGCAATAGCATTGACAGGTTTTTGGCACAGCTTATATCAAATAGCTTTTTCAAGGTTTTACCGCCTCATAGCACAAAATGACCTCAATATATCTGCCCAGGGTGGACCGGGTTGTTGATCAATATCAATGAGGCGAGTTATATCTGGCTTATAGAACTCGTTTTCCGGTCTTTACACCATTTTGAAACCCAAACTAAACTCTCTGTCCTCTGAAGTTTGACACCATTATTGCCCACCTACTTTCTAACAGCACAGAGACAGAAGATGCTGCCAAAAGGAGAGAGAATGGTTTGCTGAGCCAACTTGAAAGGAAAAAAACAAGCCAGGGCTGCAACTGATTGTTTTCATTATTGATTCACTGCCAGTGATTTTAAAATAAAAATTGTTTTGTCCATAAAATGCCATAAGACAGTAAATATTCACAAACAAAATCACAAGTGACCGCTTCCTAGGGTCTAGGGTGCAGCTATATCCAACCAACAATCTAAAAACCCAAAGACAGTTGATTCATATCACATTTAAACAGCAAATGTTTGGCATTTTTGCTTGACTAAAAGAATCTTTCATTAAAATAGCTGTAGATTCATTTTCATTGATCATGGACAAATGAGGTCTAGAGTAGGGATGGGAGGATATAAGATATAATTTTATCGCGGTAAAAACACAGAATTAAGTGATTTTGGTGAATTTCATTGTGAATATGCTCAGAGGAGTGAAAGCTGTCCATCTCAGTTATGTCTTGTACTGATTTCCTGATTTACTTTTAAATCGACACACGAGGAGCTTAGCTCGTTACCATGGCAGAAGACTCGGCTCAACGCTGTCTTAGACACAAAAAAAGTTAAATCGGACATGTGGGAAAATTATGGATTCCAAGAATGACAGAGGTCCACTGTTTTTTTGTCCAGGGCTGTATAATGGTATTACCTTATTTGAGGTAAGGTTTGTTTTTCACAAAAAAAAAGGTGTCAAGGGTCATATTCTATCTTTGTGTGTCCAAGTTTTAAGGATATTTTGCTGATTATCGGAATAATATCTTGCAATAAATGATAATATCTCATAAGAAATCACAATTATTTTAGCCAGGATAATTGTAACATGAAGATTTCATATCGTCCCATGCCTTCTCAAAGCACAAAGCAGTGTGCTTATCACAGTATTTGCATCACAATGTTCCTGATCACTTGATGTGCCTGCTCTATAATGAGCTAGACTTCACTCTGACACCTTTAAGCTCAGACTACCATTAAAATGCATTTGCAAGCAACACATGCCTTAGCACTAAATGCTAAACAGTGCTCTGCAGGTTGAAACAAAAGGCTCCAAAGAGTCCAGCTCTCACTAAAAATGTTCTATATTTGCCTCTCGCTGAGAGCAGTCAGAATGTTTTTAGCAAACAACTGGGCACCATTAAAGTCTGGATGAATACCATGTTTCACTAATAGCAGACCTTCTCCAAAGACTTCTTTTGAAAAAAGGCTGAAACACCACTTTCCGCATAATTTACAAATAAAATATACAGGCTTTTGTTGTGCACCTTTGTCTCAGATGCTGTGAAAATGCTCATTAAGCCATTCAGTCGTCTGAATCTTATCCCAACTGTCAGCTCTCTCATTGATGCCAACAGTGTAAAAAAAACAAATACCCCCCCAGTGTCTCTCAATCTGTATAACCTGCACTGACCTAAAACACAGCATAACACTGTAATGGTCAAGTGTATCTTTCTCCCTTTCTTGAGCCAGTTTTCACTTACAAAGCAAAAGACACTTCGCACAAATGTCAGTGTATATTAAGTTCAGAGAATATTATGGTCCTCAGTGAGGATATATACCCTAATTTTAATAAGTCAGTAGAGAACAACACTACATTATTTAACAAGGATTTAATTTTTACTCTAAGCATTACCATGGGTCTTTAAATAACTGCATTATGATCACAGAAACAAGGAAATATTCATTTAATATTTCATTGGTGCAGCCCAATAAAGATGCTATGAAAGTTCCATGTTTTATTAAGCAGCAGCCCCCTACAGTTTGCCTTTCATGTACTGTACCTACTTCACTGTGCAAGGAGGCATTTGCATCTTTTT
>OMLP01002140.1:0-11413 GCA_900302685.1 Spondyliosoma cantharus
GGTGTTGCTTATTCCACCATGAGCTCATGAGTTTGCTAACTTATACTAATATACAAATGACACTGTATACTGATGTGTCAAATGATTTTAAAATATCGAACACTTCATTTGTTGGTCTGTGGTGTTCAGGTTTAAAGAGGCAGTTTTCAGTTTTTCTGTGTAAAATCACATTTTCTATTGTCTGTATCTTGAACAGCAGCGTGTGCCCCTGCGCTGGTACCCACCTGAGTACTTCAAGAACAACTATTACAGCTTCAAGGGAGATGTGTGGGCATTTGGCATTGTGCTGTGGGAGATGCAGACATTTGGTGAGTTGGTGGCTTAGGTAATAACCAGTCAAGATTGCTACTTGTATGAGGTTTGACCAAAATACAAACAACTTTTGTGTTTTTATGGTAAATAAACACATTATTTTCTTTGTGACAGTGTCACATTCCATACCGTGTATATATATATATATATATTATTCTCTCTGGAAAACTATTATGTTTACAGGTACTCTCCCATACCCAAACCTGGAGACATCAGAGTCAGTGGTGTACCACATCTGTATTGGTCATAAGAACACAAACCCTGAAGGCTGCAGGCCAGAAATGTAAGTGTAAACTGACATTTACACAAATTAAAGTTTGTCTCATTTTACTTTTTAGAACCTACATTAGATAAGCAGGTTCGCCAGCTATTGATAAGATGTTTTAGCACCATGTTTTTTGCACAGTACTAAGTATCATGAAGCGATCCTTTTCACATCCTTCCTCAAACATGCTGCAACTTGAAGATTTAGCATTTCCAGAAGGAAATGTGTGAGTGAGCACTGGGCAGCTGAAGAGGAGCACACAAGGATAACTCAATGTTGCACATTTTCTTACCCAGCCCGCTTCATCCTGAATACTTATGTCTGACACAGATGCATGTCTCGACATTATTATCATTGTCCATTCATCAGCTCATTATGTTCCTGATAAACAGTTCAATGTACAAAATGTACAAAATGTCCAAACGTTCCAAAAGTTTTATCATGATAACTGATCCCAGAGCCCAGCATGACATCATCAAATTGATTATTTCATTTGACCCAAAGTCTAAAACCTGAAGGCATTCAGTTTACAATAATGCAAAACAAAGAAAAGAAACAAATCAGAGAAAGAGCAACTGGGAGCTGGGACTATATGCTTCTCTTCACTTACATGTCTCAGAGAGCTGTCTTATGCTGCAGCACTCATACAAAAAGCAGAGTCCCCCACTGTGTTTTTGTTGGTGGGTGGAAACATCTTTTTTTACTGTGAAATGACAAAATAGATAAAAATAGATTAAGATTCATAACATGATGAATGCCTTGAATTTGTAAACCCCACAGACTTCACATCATGCGAGATTGTTGGCTGGAGCCATACTCTCTGAGACCCTCGTTCACAGACATTGTGGGCATGCTGGAGAACATCATTGAAAACGATGCGGTAAGGAACAGCTGGCTACATCATAATGTTGATGTTGTTCATTTAATGATAAATAATGCAATTGATTGACTTAATCTTTTTTAACTTTTTGCCATTATTTGTGAAAATGAACTAAACAAATGTCATGTGACTGTCCTGGTGTTTTTCTTTACTACAGTTGGACAGACAGTAGATTGCAGTAGTATTTTTTTATGAAAATGTCCCTGTGGCTATATAGCCTATACACGTTTTTTGTCCTCTTTTTTGCAGGATTATGTGGATGTTGAGAGTCCGCGGCTTTTGGTGAAAGATGAGGCTGAATATCACGAAGCCCAATGTCTACTAGCAGCCGGCAACACTTTGGAAAATACAAATCCAGTCTAAGTCAGTTGATTCTGGGATCAGATTGAGCGATATTCCCAGCAGTTATGAACTTTTTAAGTTATATTTAAATAAGACAACTGCACAGCGATCACCCATAAACAACTCAACAGAGAGCAAATACAGTATGAATACAACTGGAAAGTAGTGTAATGTCAAATGTATGGTAAATGCTGTACTGTTTTTTTGTCATTTGTCATGTTTTATGTTTCTACTTTACCTTTGGTTTTTCATTTATATTTCATCCCGTTTTTTGTCAACTCAGTGAGTTGTTAAGCTATTTATTATTTTTTTAATGTATTTCTCACTTAGATTTTTTAATGAATGTTAATTATTTTTTCTAAATAATAATAATGCGAATAACAATACTGGTGGTGCCGTGTAACTTTCAAATGACATTTTTTTATACACTTCCTGTCCAATAAAAAAAATGCAGCCTACCTCCACATTTGGTAGTTTTGTGTTTTACACATACCTGGGGACACATATCATTTATTTACTACAAGTTTACAAGGTATAGATAGATGCATAGCAGCTACAGACATGATATGTGATCACATGTGTGCTACACGGGTCCAGTGACCCCTTTATCTTTTCTTACTCAGGGATTTGGCAAACTTACATCCTGTCAGTCTGCTTGAATGGACATAAAAAAAAAAAAAACAAGGAGGTTCTTTTTATTCGACCACATCATGTAAAAGAGCCTCTACCAGTGTCTCTGTAGGTCCGTAGGTCGCACCTACAGCAGCATGCCCTCCGTGGCGTCATGATGCCTTCAGGAACGCCCCATCTCCCTCTGCGAGCCAATGGCATCCATCCTGGGAACCACGCGTTACAACACGCTACCAGGCGAACTTTGTCGCTTCCTACTTTCCTCTCCTCTCTGTCGTTTGTAAGGGATAATAAATAATGGCGATCCGTGTATTAGAAATTATCTTTTTCCTCTATTTTGCTTCTCACATTCCGATCACATTGTTCATTGATTTACAAGCTCTGCTACCCGGGCATGTGTTTCCTCAGCCGGTAAGTGTCACTCTGGAAGAAAAATAGTTACTAGACTATGTTACAAATGACCACCAGCTGCTGAAAGTTATAACGTGAGAGTCATCTGTTTTGTGGCTATAAGACTGTTGAAGCGTTGAATACTGTCCCCAGCTGAGAGATCTTCTGAAGTGGTACGCAGCGGAGTTCAAGGACCCGATGATGATGGATCCTCCACACTGGTTCAAGTCTTTCATTTACTGCGAGGCCGTGCTCCAGATGCCTTTCTTTCCTGTCGCAGCGTACGCGTTCCTAAAAGGTCAGTTAACTCCAAACGTGCGCGTCTAAAATGTGTGCCGTTTATGAAGAAAGTGTCGCGCCGGACTGTGCTTAAAAATCAGCCTGTTAAAAGATGCGTCGCTCTCTGACACATAAACTCACACGTCACCACGAATGAAAGGGTTCATGTTTGTTTTTACGACCAGTAATTGAATTCGGCATAGATTTACTTAATCAAATAACTTATCAACACCGCGTAGCTTATTGGTTCAGAATTGCGCGTCCATTTAGTTGACCCAGAAGATTATTGTTATTTTATTTTTATTTTTTTGTGACGACATATTGGCGGACAGAGTGAGACCTGAAGGACTAACAGTGATTTGCTATTTAAAGGAGGTGTCAAAATATATGTTTAACGTGCTGAAGCCCTCTTTAAATGCACCGATTTTCTAATGGAGTTCGGTGTGTCCTTTCATTCCAGCGCCGAAGCTCGCCCAAGCCTGACCTCTGTCGGATTTTTGCTGCCCTAACACTAGAGCCCCACTACACATGTGGGATATTGAAAAGATAAACAAAAAGACGATTCAGTTTAAATGTGTAGGTGACCATCTTATTTTTCTCGTTTGTGGTGCTAACAGCATTTACAGATTACATACAAGATTGCATTTAGAAAGAATGCACACACTTAATTGAAATTACATCCAAAGTGCAAAATCTAAAGCTGAGAAGCTGCAATTTTCTTTAAAGGTAAAATGCGTGAGCAACCAGCATTATAGTGATGCTCTGTAGAGCTGCGTGTCCTGGCCTACAGAGCTTGTTCTCCAGATGGAAGAAAACATGTTTGTTTGGACATCGTCATGATTTTGATATTTTTTTCATTGAAGGTGAAAAATGTAAATGTAAAACTCACCAACCCCACTAATCATGACTCATGTCACAGTCATAACATTTGTAAAAAAAAATAATCACAATATGATTGCTTTTACCTGTATTGTGCAGTCCTATTTAATTTTATTGTTTGTTTTTCTGAATAATTTGCAGAGTTAGCAGTGAAGACTTCTCATTGGAACTTTTTTAGAGAAATAAATCAGGTTTTTTCTCTTCTTTCAGGTGGCTGTAAGTGGATCAGGACTCCTGCCATTGTGTATTCTGCACATGTGGCCACCACACTGGTCCCAATCCTAGGTCACATCCTTTTTTATCAGTTCCCTGTGGAACCCCATCCTGGACCTCAGACCCTGCAGGAACGCATGTTGCTGGTCTCCATTTATGCTCCGTACCTGCTGGTGCCTTTGCTGCTGCTCTTCACCATGCTGCTGTCCTCCACATACAACTCCCCGTCCAAGAGTGGAAACACAGCAGCCAAGAAGAAGAAGAAGTGATTTATCACCAGACTGCATCTCTTTCTTTCCGATTTTAGGAGATCATTTTCTACATTTCTAAAAATGCATTTTTCCCCCGTGATTTATGTCTGAGATGTGTGCGTCAGACTGCATAACACTATCAAGTGAAGAACACTGCCATTGTTAAACCAGTCAGACTGAACACTTTTAAAGTTACCTTTAAAGTAAACACTTGACTGTTGAACATGTTTTTTGTTTTTATCTGTACCCAAGTGGCATTTTCTATATATTTGTGGAGCTTTTGTTTAGCAGGGATCAGAACCAGGGACACGCAGTCGTCAACATCTGTAAACCCCAGGCCACCATGAGGCCTCCATTGTAGAAGTTTTTGTTTTAAAAAACACAGTTGAAATAATACCATTAATAATGTCTGTCTTCCATTTTAGTGGTACCAGACAAGACCTTGCAATACTACATGGGGGCTCAAGGACATGGCTTACAGGCACATACTGTCATTTGACAGACTTTTTTTTTGACATCTTATTTAAATTGGGTTAGAATAGTGTATGAATTACAGAAAAACTGTATTTTCAAAACTGTTAACAAATTGCTCAAATTTCTTTGTGACCATAAAAAAAACAAGTTTAACATGAACTGACAATTACATAAATGCACTGGTCACTGGGTTCCATGTTGACAATCTTAACCGGCAAAGGAAAACCAACAAAGTAGCAACTAGAATTGCACTAAGAAGAGCGCATACCACCACCAAGGCCCAACAGTCCTCTTTGAATCAACCAAGGTTAATCCAATATCAAACTCAAGTTGCACTATTCCCTGAGAAGTTTATGAAAATTTAAAAATAATAAAAGCCCTTTCTTGCAATGTTAGTGAGAAATTTGTTAAAAAATTGTGTTCTGCATCAAAACTTAATGGGGTCTATTCTGGGCCAAGACCCATCCTCCATCTAAGTTTCCTGGAAAACGCTTCAGTAGAAAATAGGGGTAACATACTGTGGGCCTACCACAAATCTCTCAAGGGAATCATATGTGGGACTGAACAGTTCATTGTGCAACATGACACGGTACTCTCTCCACAGTCAGGAGCTCAGGGAGCTCACCTTACTGTCCACCACCGCTAGTATGGAGCTAACCCTCTTCTGTGCCATCTGTTCATCCATGACTATATAGCTAAGCACAGCACCAACACCATCCTAAAGTCAGCTGATGGTAGTAGTGTGACTGATCTCTGTCACAGATGAGTCAACTTGTAGAGAGGAGGGGGAACAGCGTGTGGCTCGATGTTCTCAAGACAATCTGTTCTTGAAAAATCAACACAATGAAAGGACATACTGCTCACTTCAGAAACAACCTGAAATGGTATTTTAAGACATCCACAGTAAGCCACAGCAGCATGCACAGCAGGGCCTGTCACAAGCTTCCACAGATGAAATGTAGGAGGCTGGCACCGACTGCTGAAAGTGCATTGTGCTGCATTATGGTGCGTAATTAAAGGTGGACTCCAGCAATCTACTGTTTGAATATCAACTTGCTGAGAGACTGTGAAGGACAGAGAATGGTCAAAATCAAGGCAGCATAGGCTAACTTTTAGTCCCTAGTCTGACTCAAGCTCCAAGAACACTGGATCCTACTTTTCCCATAATGCCCTCCCTACCTGGTAAACAATCGTGTTTCATGGCCCATCCATGACCCCAGATTCAATTAAAAATATAAAGTCTGAAGTTTGAGCCTTGATAATAACCCTAATGACATCATCAGGGTTATTATCTCAGATTTGAGATTGGTGGAGGACAGCTTTACATACACCCAGCACACCGGCTCACCACACTTCTTAGGTGTCTCAGTTGCTTCAAAAAAAGGCACGCAGCATGATAAAAGAAATACACACAGTGTCCGCGTCAGCTTTTTCCACCAGCCTGTAGGATTATGAACTGCTTTCACAACCAACTAATTTGCCTTTGTCATCTGCACAACATCGTCACGTGTTACACTATTGATTCTCCTCTATAAAGTACAATACACCAAGGCACCAGCCTGATAAAACCCAAAACAACAGTTCTGAAAAATAAATCCTATTTTTGTGAAGTTTAGATTGAAACAACAACAACGTTCAGTGTTATGCAGTAAGTAAACATAATACCCTTCAGTTAGACAGGGTAAAACTGCAATAATTCATATATACTTCACACATGATTTGACTGGAACATGTGCTACGTCTCAACAACAGCCCCAGTTCATCAGTTCATCTGCTCGGTTGCTCTGTTCTTTAAACTACTTGTCTCTGCATAACCAAGCAAAATGATAGAACGTCCAAAAAACCATCCAATATCTACTTTCCTTTTCTTTTTTTGTTGTTGCCTTGATTGGCTCATGACAGTGAAGAGGCAGACATGAAACTCAGGAGAGAAAACGCTTGTTCAATGCTTCCTTGTCGCACCCGTATAACATGGACACTATGCTTTTCATGATGTATGTTCTTTTCTGTCAAGACAGGTGAATTTTCCCTGGTTGACAAACTTATTTGTCATCAGTGAGTCACAGCTTTCCATGAGTGTGCTTAGGATCATTTTGGATCAATACCTGTGTTTCTTGTATTCCTTAATCATGTCAAATCTTCAAACATGTTGATGAAAACTATCATCTGGGCCTGTTTTGAGTATTACAGCACTACACCCTGCTTTTGTACCCCAGTTGTCTGTGTCTGTCAGAAAAAAAACAATGTATTAATGTATCAATGTATTAGTTAACAGCTAAAAAAAATAACATATTACAAGTCGGATGTTCTCAGATGCTTTTCACATACTGTATGAAGCCAAAGTCTCTCCAACTTAATTTGAGTAATTTTTGATGTTTTGAACTGTGGACTTGAAACAAGACGACCCTTTGTTGGTTAAAAAAAAAATGCGCACGAATAAAATTCTGTCATTAATGTAATTTGAAAGTCAGGTTAGTTCACAAAAAAACGCCGTTTTCATGGAGTCTTTAGAGACGCAATACACGGACTAGCCCTCGCAGCGGAAGGAAAGCTTTAGAATACGGCCTCCGCGGAAGGATAGTTTATAAAATCAGGACCATGGCCCTAGCTTCCAGTATTGTTCAAGCGAACGGCGGAGCGACAGGACCAGCCGTCGATGTGATGTAACAGAGCTGTACAGTGATTAAATGCTATACATGTTATAACAGTTGTAGTTAACGTACAGTAGCTTTTAACGTGGAAGACATTTTATTGACGGCGACAGTTGCTCCCGGGGCTAACGTTAGCTGTCCTGTTAGGACTTGACGACGAAGGAAACAACGAAGTGTTTTTTTTTATTTATTTTTTTATGTCAAACGGATGACATTAATGTTCACTCGGGAAACGTCAGTGTTTATTCACCAGGACCAAGACGTGTCTTGTGGACTCGGACGCCTTTTCGAAGGAGACACACATTAAGGACTAACGCCTTCAGATCAACAACAGTTCTGTGTTGACATTTGTGTTGCATCGAGATTTTTTATGCTAACATTGACTGCGGACTAGCTCGCTGATGATTGCTCGCCCAATGGCTTGCTAGGTTGTGTATGTTTTAGATAGAAGCAGGTTGAATTATTCCGTGTTACCCAGCAAGGTAACGTTGTTTCGATAGTATTGTTAGCATGTTTGCAGAGACCTGCTATGGGCAGCAGCTATGACGCGAGGTGTAGCCACGGGGTTATGTCACTGTCAGGCTAACAGATAGCTCGGTGTCTGCAGCTGCTTTCAGTGTTTGCATGGTCATGTTCAGCAGGGTTGGCATCATGTAGACTGTCCCTCTGAATAGGTTAGGTGACCGGGGACACGCAAGTGTGTTAGTGAGCCTCCTTGGAGAGTAATGCAAAGCTGGATTGCAGCTATCCAACTGGGTCAAAGACTGACAGCTGGCACTGATACAGTTTAGCTCAGGATTGTTGCTAGCCATGCTCAGAGCCGTCGGTTCTGTGTGATATTACAAACATCTCAACCCACTTAGAGGGCATGTGAGTGTGCCATGTCCCCCGACTGCATCTCTTATTTATGCAATAAGGTACATCAGAACAACAGCCTGTCATGAAATAAATCCGCAGTGCAAGAAGCAGCTTCGCCAGGACTCAGTGGATCATTTGCTCCAGGATTATTTTCGGAAAAGGAGAGCAACATTCAAGGCTGTCCATCAGTGCCCAGCATCAGCTGGACCATCCACACATCGCGATGGAGGCTGTGGGAGATTTTGAGTACAGCAGAAAAGACCTGGTTGGACATGGAGCTTTTGCTGTGGTGTTCAAAGGACGGCACAGGAAGGTAAATAAACAGCTGGCCTGCAATGTTTTCTTCCCCTCTGCTCCATCTTGTCTTACAGAAAAAAAAGGGGGCAAAGTAGGCAGATTCATTTGAAAATCTGGGTCAGTGCATATAATACAGCTCTGCAGCAGTATCGTTGGGTTGTCACCTTTTTCTCCGGGGGGAATGATTGTATTGCTCTGCTTTTCTGACTAAACATGTAGATCAGTCTGATGTACTGTACAGTCATGCCATGACAGGTGATTTCAGGTTTATTTCATCCGCCACACGGTTCGATAAGTGCGTCTATGCCGTTTGGTTCATTCATGAAAAGGATGAGTCAGGCAGCAGTGAATGACTTGCTGACGTACTGAGGCAGGAGGAAGGATGGGGTGCAGTGTTTTTCCTTTGCCTGTTTAAGGATACAAGCCTCCCTTATGTAAGAGCTGCACAAGGTTCATTCACACCGAAGCACAAAACCCAGAGTCAGATTATTAACGTAATGTTCAATAATAGAGTGAAATGATTATATTTTTGACCAGGTTGTGGTCTTCCATCTCAGAAAGCCACAAGGATGGTGGGTTTGTGACAGATATGCAGAAGATGACATCATGTTGCCCCCCTTTTCTGCCGGTTTGAAGCAGATGGTCCTGAATTCTTCAATGAACAGCACATAAGAGCCTCCTCACACTTTCTGTTGTAGCCCGGGCAGAGCGGCCTCTGTCTCTTGATTTGAATCGATAACTATCTCACAGCCTGGAAACTGAGTTGAATGTAGGCCTGAAAACAATCACCCGGTCATGGCTGGGAGATGTGCTCACATGCCTCCCTGGCGTGTCAAAACGGCCCTGGCAAGTGATCAGTGTATTAACTTGATCACTCTAAGTCCTATCATCTACATGCCATTTAGCCTATTTATAGGATTATTTCCATCTCTGAGGACCAGGAAGGTTAGATCCACCTGCATGCAACTGATGTGATGATTGCTTCATTGCTGTGCTGGATGTTACATATGGGCTACTGTTACACTTAACATCTCAAAATTGGGCAAAGGCAGAACAATCAGGTAATTGCATTCCCCAGTACATCTATTTCACTACAGATGCCAAAAAAGAAACAAACTGCTTTAAGGTTCAATAAGTAATAAGTAAAGTAATTTAGTAATTTTAAGGTTCACATTCCGAAATAATTTATTTTCCCAAATGATTGCAACAGCTTGACCCTCTGCTCCTCTGCGAAACCTGTAAAAATGTACAGCTCAGATAGACAAGTTGCAACATGGCGCAGCAGTGTCAACATGTGTTTATCCTGTTTTCTTTAGCTTCCTTAGTAATCAAACATTTTAAAATTATGCTTTAGGACCGAAAGTAATGATAATGTTCACTGTCGAATAATCGGCTGATTCAATTGTTTAGTTTTTAAACTGTCATGAAATGGTGAAGAAATGTCGATGAAAAATTCCCATTGTTTATTTTGTCTGACCGACAGTCTAAAACCCAAAGATCTTCACTTTGCAATGAGGTAAAACGGAGAAAGGCAGCTGTTATGGTTGTGTTGATATTGAATATGTTAATCTCACTCTTCTGCCACCCACTCAATATGAAGCACTCAGTAAATGTGTTAGTACCAGTGAAGTTATTAAGACAGAGTATGGTTTCTGTCCGCAAAGGAAAAGATTACGGATTTGATCAAATGCCTCAGGTTTTTCTTTCCTTTTATAAAGCCTCTGCTTCACTGTAGTGTTTCATTTTAAGCTTTGATTATCCCAAAAGAAATACAATTTTGTTGAAACAGGTGAACATTCCTGATGTTATCAGAATATTCCAATATTCTAAGAATTATAGATCCGTAGTAGTATATCAGTCGTCAGCTAAAACTGCCCTATCACACATGTATCAGTATTGGTGTATACGTTGTCCGATGTGAAACTTTTTCTTTTTGCACAACATAATGCAGAAAAAGATGCAATAGGATAATTTCCAGAAAAGTTTACATTTTCACTGCACTAATGTCATTTTAATTTTCTTTGTTAAAGGAACTTCTCTGCTTTGCCGGAAGCTGGTTGTTAGTTTATGTTTGGGTCACATCCTTTTGACTGTCACAAATTAATCCACACTCCATTGGCATTATCGGCAAGTAAACAAGTTGTACACAGATGTGTATAGGTAACTGAGAAAGGTCTCATTTTATCATTTACCTTTAGATTCATTGGTACGTGTTCTCATAATGCCACACACAGATTATTACATTACTCAAAAGCTCAACTTTTTTCAGGTGTGCCAGCTGAAACCACCCCCTCTACTAAGTCTTAAGTTACATACACCCTTTAACAACATAGTTTCTGCAGCATATTTCACATTTTTGAGAATTGTATTGACCAAAAAGGGCAATCTCCTTGATTACCTGAATAAGATATAAGTATGTTGACGCTTCTTTGTTGTCACTGTCTTCTGCTGTCGGCCTCATTCTTCCATGGTCTGTCATAACGCCTTCGGCCAGCGTCTGGTTGCACTCTTGCTGATGCTAATCTCTATGTTGCTCACACCTCTATAATCGGCTGTGATTCATAAATGAGATCAGTCATTATTGTGGAAAATTAAAGCCTGCTCCTGTCTTTGCAGCATGACTCTGAGCAGAGGAGAACTGCTTACACTGCACTGCATAACTGTGCATTATGTGGTGCACTACAGAGCCAGT
>OMLP01002140.1:11433-21912 GCA_900302685.1 Spondyliosoma cantharus
CCCCCCCCCCGTCCACATTCCCTCGCCCTACATGATGGGCCAGCGGGGTCACTTTTTTTTTTCTATGGGTGTAGTGTCGGCAGCTCAGTCACACTTGGCTGGTCAGACTGTCACTGAGCTGGGGATGGATGCAGCTCAGTTGGCAGTGTATTATAAACACACACTCTCTCTCTCTCTCTCTCTCTCTCTCTCTCTCTCTCTCACACACACACACAGACAGACTCATGTCACTCCTGTGCTGGATTCCTTGCCAGGCTTTAGGCTGAGTGCACCCGCAGAACAAGAACATCTCCTTTTAACCTAGATTTATTTGGAAAGCATGTCTTCTTATTCATATAACTCCTTCCTTAGCTTCCTGTTGGTCTAGTGTCTGTGTGTTTTTCCCAAGGGCATAGAAAGGCTAACTCCTGGGTTTATTTCTGTGTCCTCAGTTGGGTGTTTGCATGTGCAGCACATGTCCTGAGAGCCTCTGAGCTCACGTGAACTCCAGAAGTCTTTTTATACCTGCTCCAGGAGCTCATCTGGAAACATTATCTCAGCCCGGGGAGAAAATAGGTCCCTCTCCCCTCACTTAGCTTTTAGTGTAAGTAGGCTAGCACCCGTTCTAGCTGTCATCTGAGTGCTTCGTCATTCACCATGTCATTCAGGGCAATAGGCTGGCCTAACTGTCAGAAACCAAAGTGACCTGGTGTTATTGGCATGGATGAAATTTCCTCCGCCCTTCTAGCCAGCTCTCACACAGTGATGCTGACAATGTAATTTAGGCCAGCAAGCTTGGCTTTAAGCACACACACCTCCATAGATTTTGTGTGTACTTGTCACATTGTTTTAAAAATTAAAGAAATTAAGAGTTACTCCAGTAGAGCTGGGTAATGAGGTTTAAATCCAGTATCATCATATTAATACGTATGTTTTTGCTGTGTGTGTGTGTATATATATGTATCATCTAAAGTGAATCATGACAGGCGACTGCATGCAAAATCATACATAGAATAAATGTTATGCATCAACAAAATTCTAAAATAAAACCTTGAGTGGCTGATTCTGTTTGTTTTAGTTGCACATTGATTTGAACAACAAAATATATCTTATATATAATAATATAAAAATATATAAATGATGCTATGATAAGAATGTCACAATGTATATAAGTCACAAAAGATGATACTAGAGCCCTACATGTCAGTGAAAAGCGACAGAAGGTGTTTATTGATATTATGTGTCACGATTCATCAGATCCATAATTGGATTTGAAGGTCACAATTTCCCACTGTACTTTTCTTTCAGTGACTGCTATGTTATTGTTCAGCTATCAGATCTGGATTTGTAAAGATCAACAGATCATTGGGTTTATGCCACGACAACTGTCATTTAGATTATTACATTTCTGACTTTATCTTGGTGGGCTTTTGCAGGTTAGGATTAGGAAGGTCAAATAATGTTCACCAAAAATAAAGATGAGGAGAGATCCAAGGAATATTATTATACATACATACATACATACATACATACATACATGCAATTATTTGTCTTTGAGACTAGTTGTTAAAGGTGGTGTTAAAGTTGTTTTAAATCTTTCCATCCTGCTCTCTGTGCTCCACAGAAGACAGATTGGGAGGTGGCCATCAAGAGCATTAATAAGAAGAACCTGTCCAAGTCCCAGATCCTTCTTGGCAAGGAAATCAAAATCCTGAAGGTGAGCATGACACTTAATTGCCTCTCACTTATCTCCTCAGTGTACTTAAAGAATGATCTGACATTGACCTTGTTTGAGTCTGTACCCTTGACAGGAAAGCGCCTTGACTGCCCAGATAGAAATATCAGTGAACGTGATCAGTCAACTGCTGTGCTGTTGCCTAGCTAATCTTTCTGCTAATGCATCTGGTGTCTGTTCTGTTTTTATTCAGGAGCTGCAGCATGAAAACATTGTGGCACTTTATGATGTTCAGGTAAGTTTTTTTTTTTTCTTTCTTTCTTTTATCTTTCCTGCATCAAATGGATGTAAGCTTAATGAAGAATTAAGTAACCCAGTGACTTTTAGTATTCAATACCATTTCAGTTTTTTGTCTCTATTGAGTGTTGTTTGCTTTATGGGTCAGTTAGTGGTAGGCAGACTGACACATCTGAGACCTTATCTGTTCCAATAGCTATGGAGTAAGCGTTGAAAAACTTCAGTCAAATCAATCTACATCCACAAATCTTTTAAGGCTGTCAGGAGGATCAATGTTGCTATTGGCTAGTGTTTCAGTTTTGCTGCTGAGTAAGGCTGCCCTCTGTCTCCCTGTCGACACATTTGGCTGATTCTGGGTCGTACCATCGCAGTGGTTCAATCCCATCAGTTATTTTGTCAGGGTTGAGCTGTGTAGCCTCTACAAAGTCAGTCCAAGCACAGCATCTTCTAAAAGCCTGACAGTATAGAGTTTGAGCTAGAATGCCCCATTGCGACAGTTGACCCACTAAAACATAAAATGTCTCATCAATACAAACCTTGCTGTGAGCAGTCGCACCCTGTGTTTGTACCATTATCTAGTTTTGGAGAAGAAATTGTAATCAGAAAGATCTTTATTGACTGATTTTTTTTCTGCCTAAACTAGAACTAAATAAACAATGTTTTTATAGCTGAATAAACGAAATAAACAAACTGATCTTCAATGACAACATAATTTCATACTGTTTTACTTTGCTTATATGCGGCGGACCCTGCCACCTTTCTAGATTCAAACCATGTTCTGGGGACCTCATTTTCTTCTGAGAACTCTATTAACTTACGGAAAAAAATATGTATATTTTTAAGTTTCTTTGTAAATATCAGAATTCCCAGTTGGAATTTCCTCTACAAAACTACATTTACCCTGATGAAGTCTGTGAGTGGAACCTCTTCCTTCCTTTTTTGGTTTCATAAAATATTCTTGGATATAAAGAACGCCTGCTTTTTTCATTCCTGCATTTGCGAAGCAGAACTTCTTGGCCAATCTTCTGGCATTTGTTCTTTTCTTAGAATTAAACTGTTTGCTTCTACCCAGTAAATGTACATTACTGTAAGTAGACCAGATTACCGGTACACCTTTTTGCTGTTCAGATCAGCAACAGCTCAATTGGCAGTAAATAGTATAGCTGACTGTTTTCCTGAACAGTCAATGGAACATGGCTTGAATACTGACCAACTAAAGCTAGCAGATCTTCACATCATTATCTGAATCACTTTGTTTAGAATCTCTGGATAATTAGGGCTGCGCAGCACCTGGTTCTCTCTGTCTGTAAAACTTTAACATTAGCTCATGTTACCTTATCCCAGGCTATCATCATGGTCAAAATAGATAAGATGATATCATCTGCTTCACTTACTGGCAGTTTGTCATTATTACCACAAGATAAATATAATTCCACCTCTGAAAGTAATGATTTGAACAGTTCTAATCTAATTTTAAGTCTTGTATCACCAATTACAAGCTTTAGTAAATGTGTCTGGTTTTCAAGATATAGATGAACTTTGCAGTTCTTGGAAGTTGAGTTCAAGTGAAATAGAGATTTGAAATATTTGTCTAAAGCTCAGCCCTGATTATTAAAGTAAAATGTACAATACAATGGGCAGGACTACCATCTGTTCATTGCAGGCATCTACAGAACAACAAAAATTGTAAATTAGCCCTTAGAATCTTTTGGAGTATTGCATACATTGCTCATGTGACTATTGATGACCCACACTGCTTTGCAATAATTGTCAGTCGATCTGCCTGTCATGACATGGCTTCTTGTAGCCGGTATCCATAGAAGTGCCTTCTGTGGTTCTCATGCACATTGAGACAGAGAGAGCTGGATGTGAAACTGCAGTTTCATGCATTTCTAAGAATAGATTTAACAAGACTACATCAGCCAAACAATCCAGTTTCAGTGTTTCTGGCCACACTGTGGCCGGTGGAAAGTATGAAGTATGATTCAATGGAAAAAAGGTCATACTGTCAGCACACTGTCACATGTACAGAACACTGTTGATGCCCATCTGAGGGCCCATGCTCATGTGTCAAATGAGCACAAACACAGTTCAAATCCCCTTTGTTCTCTGGCTCCCATATCACATACCTGCCACTTCCACCCTCAGACCCCGGCGGATGAAAAGTGTTTTGAAAATAAATAGCGGTTGCTGGAGGCAAAATATTAATCTGTATTTTTAAAAGCTTACCATCTTGAGCATTTATCACTGGTTCTATAGGTTATACTGTTGTAGTGCATTAGTAATGTTATCAGTTCTATACACAGAGATGTGCTGCCTGGTGGTGGGTTGTGAGAGGCTCTGGTTGCTTTCATGCAGTGGTTTGCAGCCACACAGCTTAAGCAGATGTTTGCAGTTTATCAGATACACCTTGTTGGGAACAGGAACTCTTTGAATAGCAGCAGTAAACAGCAGGTTATTGGATTTACTTTTTGCTTCTCACTGTGTGAACACATTATAGCTGAGACTGTGTGGAGTCTCTTCAAACTGATGCTCTTACTGAGAAGTAGATATGAGTGTTTGTTATTCTGGTGTGAATTGGCTGTAAAAATCCCTATATTTGAGTGGAGCCACATTAAGGACATAAAAAAATGTAGAAATGGGGAGTGAGGCAGAAACAGTTGAAGGGATGATGAAGCACTTCCCACATAGTAACAATACTTCCTGTGTTTGCGTAAGCCTCCCGCAGTACATCCACCTTTGCACTCCTCCACCAATTTCCTGAGCCCTCCATCAGTCCTGCTGATGTAATAACCTCTTCCAAAGGTAGCTGTCTTTATTCTTTGATTTGGTGTTAACAATATTAAAATCTAAAATATGAAAAATGAGAAATGACCTTAAAGAACAAGTTTGTTTGTAATTATTTCTCCAGCACAAGTTAATTACTTTCATAAGAAGTCTAGAGTAACTCAGATTAAAGACAGTCTATGCATTAATGTGTACTGAGTGTAGATGGTATATATAGATGGTGCAAGTCATGATGAAATTGTATGAATTCATTGTGATTGCCCTAATAGTTCACACCATCCTGCCATGATGAACTGTTTAAAGGAACAGTCTAGAATTAGGGAAATAGATTTGCTGTAGATGAGATGATTGACACAGTACCACTCTCATCAAATCTGATGCCACAGCAGCAGCCAGTTAGCTCATCTTGTCATGAGGACTGAAAACAAGGAAAAACAGCGAGTCCAGATATCTCCTCATTTGTTTTTTCTGTATAACTGGGTCCCATCCCACCCCCAAAACACTAAATGGCACACAGTAGAAGGCATACCTCCGCCAAGGCCCAACAGTCACCTTTAATTCAGTCGAACCTAATCCGATATCAAGCTCAATAGTCCTGTATCAGTCTAAATTTAAAACCACCCATAACTGATTAATCATAATTTAAGATCACTGGATCTAGGATCCACATCACGTTGTACTCGCATATAGATACCAGCCTCCTACAAACACCTGCTTCTCTTCATCAAGGTCCATGTTTGTCTTGGACATTATTGAAAATGTTGAAAAATGCTCACGATGTTACAGAAAGTGAGAAAAGATTCCTGGATCTGTCCCTTTATCTGGATCCACACCAGAAGTTATTGGGGTCTGTTCTGGACCGAGACTCATCACCCGTCCGTTTCATGGAAATCCGTTCACTAGTTTTTGTGTCATCCTTCAGTAACAAATTCATGGGGAGTCGTGTGCAACCAGTTGTGACTTACTGTTTGTTCCCTTGTGGAGAGAGTAGCTCATGTTGAAAAGCAAACATAAGAAATCTGTTGGTCTGTTGTTGTTGTTGAAGTATTCCTTTAATTCATCAAAATACAGTACAGGCTTGTTGTAAGACAAATATAAACTCGTAAAGCAGAGTTGTATTATTTGTAGCCTATTTGTATTCCATTTGGTTATTTATGGTATTTATGAGACTAGAGGCTCTAAATGCTTTAAGAAGCATTCCACCCAAATAAATCACTTTACGTCAGAACAAATTACCCAAAAGCAGGAATCAATTGTGGACTCTGTATTTGGCTGGTCCTACAACCTTAAGGCAAGGAACACCATGTATCAGACACACATTGAGATGCTGCTGCTGTTTTATTTGTTTGTGTTTGCTGTCCCTCAAAGCTCACTTTGTCAACTATGTGGTTTGAGTTGGTTTGTTTATGCTGTTCCTCTCTTTGTTTATGGATCGTCTGCCTGCCCTCTGTCACCTCAGCCTCTGTTATGTGTAACATCCACTGGGCTGGTCTAGCAGAGCTTTATGCACAGTGTGTCTCTCTGTCCCTTTTTCTCTCCAGCTGGCTTTTCTTTCTTCCATCCCCTGCAGTATTAGTCTGTCAGTTGGTTGCCAGTGTAATGGTGTGCATTTCCTCTCTTTGTGACTATCAATAGAGTCTGGTGTGTTGCAGCCTTTTGGTAACCAGGGCGAACAGGCAGCTGCCACTTTTCTTTCCCTTATTTCATTGTTTTCATTCCTTGTTCATTTTGTATATTTAGCTCACTTTTTTCCATTCACTTCTTCTTAGATCCCCCATTGGCTTCCTCCCAGCCTCATCAGCTGTTGTTGTTGTTAGACCCACGTGCTACATGACTTGTTTTACCCAACAGAACAGGAAATGTAACCAGAGATGGTTTGTGCAACTGTCTAGTCATGGCTAGCCTCTGTATTTGATTGGAAAGAGCATAGATCTTCACTGTATTTTTAGACTTCTCTTTTGTAGACACTGTTAAATGGCTGCCCGTTAAAGATGTCTAAAATTTGGACAGCCATGAAACAATCTCAGATAAACAACTGATACAGTCATAATCTGTGTTAAAAAGGTATGTATGTGTTTGGAAGAGCTGAGGATTAAAACAGTATAGAACCTGACACCTGCAAACAAGCTGAATTTTTTACTCAGATTTCCCAGAAGTCTGCTGATGTTCTCGCCTTTCGCATGATACAGGTTACGTATTTAAAGTTTGATAATGATGACAAATAAACCCCCAGCCCCTTGGCCTGTCTGTTATATACACTATGGCTGGTGACTAATTGGCCTGCTGATAGCTGCTGGGAAATGGCAAGTCACTGAGTGAATAGGACGCTCATCAAGGGCTGAGAGTGGTAGAACATTTGATAAGCATGATGCTGCTGATACAGTGGTTCATGTATGATTCATGGCTGCAGGTACTGACACTCTAACAAAGTCCTGGTCTCTCACTTCACTGCACCATGAGGTTTACATTTGAATTTTTTTTTAATGAACTATCTAATCAACTACTCTTTCACTGGATTCATTTCCATTTAATTTGGTGCAGATAATTCTGTTCTGCTCAGGATTTAATGAAATGACTTTGGTGACCCTCAGACAGACAAGTCAAAAAGCCTATTTTTACCTTTGTCGTTTGACCAAATACCTGCAAAATGAATGACATTCCCATGGGCCTCAGCTGTACTTGGTGTTTATCGCTAATTGGCAAAAGTTAGCATGGTAACCTCAAAAGGTATTGCTTCACTTGCATTTTTGGCCGTGCCTAGTCAAACTGAACTGAGCAAGTTGAGCTGTCTGCCGTGCCGTTTAGGAAACACCTTCAAGAGGTAGCCCAGTTATGGTGGAAATGCAAAATCCCAGTTGCACCGAATCAAACCAAGTAGAGCCAGGCTGTCAGATGTAATGGACAAACAGCATATGATGGCAATGATAATCATTAAACACTTAAGGCATTTGCATGTTAGCATTGTCATCATCATTGTCATTGGCATGTTAGCATGCTGATATTAGTATTTTACCTCAAAGCACCACTGTGCTCACACACACTCACAGAGCTGTTAGTGTGGCTTTAGCATCAGTTGTAGCAGGATGCCGTATGACAGATGGCAATATGAAGGGGGGGAGTTCAACCCAAACAACCACTGAGTTTTCAGGTAGGATTATTACGATGAAAGACGTAATGAAACTGATATATCGTCCAAGCTGATATCAAAAAGTAAAAGATTTTATGAAAATGTATATGAAGCTGATTTTTAAGTGCTGTAATTTTTAGATTTTTAAAATTTTTTCAGTGTTGGTTGTATTTGTATCCGGTCATGGAACAGTTTTTCAACTCTAGTATATTGTTTAACCTTAAATCCAATCCTAAATGATAAACTACACAAGCTCACACCACCGCTAACTATGTTTCTGTTCACTCTGCCCCTGCCCCTGTACTTGTGTATACTAGACCATATAGACTAAACTGCATTGAAGTGGTCTGAAAACTAAAAAAACACTGAGTAGAAGTGCTTATGTTCTTTTGTATGTTTGATTTAGTTTCACAATGGAGGTATTCATTCACTCGGCATCACATTGTGACATAATGCGTTAACACCCCATAGCTCTAACTCAGCACTTGTTGTGTTCTTTGCTGAATTCACACAAGGAAACAATTGGTTGTTTCTCAGGACTTCTTAGCGCTGCAGATTTTCAGTGTATGTAGGATCAATGACTTAAAATCAAGGACCAGAGTTAGACGTAAAATGTAAGTCAATTTGAATTCAATTTGATGTCACTGAATTAGTTGTGTCCAGGACAATATATGACGAGAAGGTTAAAGCATTCAAAACATTTTAGACCTACACTTGTATAGCCTGTGTCAGCTTTTGTGAATGCAGTAAACCTCATGCTGTGATTGGATAAAGAGGTACCAGTTACCTGCTTGCCTCACAGAATAGCTGTGCTTTGACAAAAGACTGCAGGGCTGGATGTGGGAGTATGTGCACCAATGACAGATTGCAAGTCCTTATTCCTGGTGTAGTTTGGAGGAGCTCTGCTCGTTTGCTGCTTTTAATGACAGTCTTAAGCACACAGCTGAGCAGCTCCCCATCCTCCTTCAAGGAGCTGTTAATGTTAAGCAAGCTGCAGCAGTGTGAAGTAGATGGGTCTAATTATAAGGTGTCCTGTGTCAGGGCCCTGTGGCTCCCTCTCTCTCCTCTCTCTCACTCATTCGGCATACTGCAGCTTTGTTGTTTGTTTTTTTGTGAGGTGGTAACAGAGACAGACTATGAGTAGCCTGACTGTACAATTTACAGTGTTTTTATTTGGGTTTTTACTTAGTTAAGATAAAAATTGCAGTTTTTTTAAACTCAAGGCCCACTCATGAATGTTCTCTAGGGCTTTCAGGGTTTAGGGTAATTGATCTGCCATTACACAACATGGGGTTGCATAATGAAATAAAAGTTTGTAAGTCATCCATTCTACACAAACAAAGAACAGCAAGATGACTATAAACAGCTCTTTGACAACTTGGCAAACTCAATTTGCAGGTTACTTGTCATAGAGTAGGTAGACAGCATGATTTATAAAAATTTAATGAGCATGGGTTAGTTCTTGGCTTTGGAAATGGTGCTTTGACAAAATAGTCTTGATTCACGGCCCATCCACTAGCTTTTTTCACATTATTTCACCATACTGTAGTCTCCTAAAGGCTCGTAGTGAGTTAACGCTGTCGACTGAGGAAGACTGTGAGATGCAGTTGACACCTTTAGAAAAAGTTTTTAAATGTTTTAAATGAACCTTGAGTAGATCCAATTATTTTATCAAACTACTGTTTTCAAGTTCAGGAATTAACATTCATGTGCCTCGAAATTATAGTTTGAATTACTATCGAATTAAGCCTACCATTTAATTTTTAAACGAGGTGGGACGTTGTAGGTAATGTAGTATCCATTGCGGTGGAGGTTAGTTTAGGAAATGTTAGTTTGTGAGCCAATCTCTACAAGAGTGGATGTTACTGCTCAGGTACATTGTGTTCTAGCCTGGAGAGAGGCCCCAGCCTGTGTGTGTGTCCGGATTATACAAGGTACTGAGTACATGAAGTGGGCAGGACGAGAAAAGGGGCAGCACATGTTCTTGGATACATTCAGGGGGGTTTTTTGGAGCTCGGTGAGTTTTCCTAGAAAACGTGCAGTATGAACCTCTGTGGCGTCCGTCCACATTCCTTTACAGAACTTTGCTTTCCAGACATTTAACTGGCTGAGACAGGGGCTCAGAGGAAAAAAAACTGTTACCGCTCACTGAGGCACGGAAACACACACACACACACACACACACACACACACACACACACACACACACACACACACACACACACACACACACACACACACACACACACACACACACACAGTCATCTGGTATGAACATGTACTTAGTGGTTAACATGTTTGATCCCCACACAAGCACGTGCTAACACACTCACATGATCTTTAGTATGCATGTGTCTCTCTTGCATGGCAGAAGTTGCTTGAGGACCATAAAACAACTCTGGGTCTTCAAGCTTTAAATACAGATGGAATGATGACATTAACATTTCTGTATTCGCTGTCCTGGTGCTGCATGTGAACATCTATTAATGCTGTTTTTCATTACATGACCTGACTTCTGGCCTGTAAGTGCACTTTGATGGGATGTCATGTTCTTTTCCATGCATGACTTAATCAGTAGAGTGTGGCCATACCCACCAGATCTATGTCATAACAA
>OMLP01002140.1:21932-49034 GCA_900302685.1 Spondyliosoma cantharus
AAAATAACAAACATCCTCCCCACTTTACCCAACAAGCCATCCTGACCTTCTGTCCTCATCACATAATTAGTGTTTTTCCACTGCTGGCACTGACAGTCATCTATCATTGTGTGCTGCTGTTATGTCAAAGCATAGACTTTACTCCCAAATGACACCAGTTTACTCAGAATTCCTCGGATTACGCTTGTCGCTTGCGTGACAAAAGCACGGCAGCTCTTCACAAAGCTTAACCCCCCCCTTACCCGGTATATACACACACAGACACACACAGACACACACAGACACACACACACACACACACACACACACACACACACACACACACACACACACACACACACACACACACACCGCCACCCTCTCCAGTTTAGCCATATCCCATCCCCCATATTGTTACATAACTTTGCCCTCCTGGAGTTGGATTCTGACGCAATAACTGAAGGACTAACTAGACCCAGTGTTGATTTGACTCTCACTAACTCTTGGCAGTCTGGAGTATGTTTTTGTGTTGTCAGTGCCTGTATTTTGTTGTCAGTTTTCATATCTGAGATAATAAAATCCTTTCATCCATCCGCCCAGCCTGTGATTTGGTTGCTTGCAAAACAGCTTCCAAGAAGTGTGACAAGGTTATGATGAAAGAGGCACTATTTATATCATAGTTTGTTTTGGAATTTTGTATGCTGGAAGGGAACATTTTGGAGCCCAGCCCTCATCTGGTAGCCAGCTATCAACGTCCAAAGTCCACCGATTTTTATTTCACATACTGCTAATGTTTGAACAGTACCTTCTAGAAGACATTTGCTCTTGTAAACAATTTGAGGGGTTGTCCCTTTCACAACTGTTAGCTGCTACCTCCTCCAAGTCCTCACAAACAATGACTGCCCTATGTTCTGCTGTCACCACCTGCCTCTTGAAATTCATCTCACTTCTCAGCAATTAGGCATCAAACCAAACTGAGGCAACTGCAGCTGCCAGAGACAACAACATGTGAGAGTACAAAAACACACACTCAATAGAATAGACGTTCTCTAGGCAGCAGCTTTTCTTAGAAATACTCTGGCTGGTATCAGTTTTCTCTGACGTTGGTTAGTGGACACTGTGATGTGTGATTGTGTAAGAGTGTTCTTTAGTGACAATGGCAATCATCACCAGCATCTACGTCTGTGTGTGACTGCATGTTTTCTGTTGAGATCCCCTCAAAGGGCAGTGTAAATGGGGCTACTGACGTTTTCAGTTACCCCCACTCTTATGACCCCTTGGTGACTCTCCCAACACTTTTCTCCCATCCCCCCTCTTCTCCAGACAGTGCTGCAGAATACATCCTCATTATGTAATCCCCTGTAGCCCCCCTAACCCCCACACATATTCTTACACACATACAGTCAGAATGAATACTGGTAGTCCATCCCCCACCACCACCTGCCCCAGTTGGAGAAAACACTGTGTGGGATTGGAAAAGACTGAGCTTCTTACCAGCCAACCAAACAAGTCCATTAGCCTGGGGTCATGCTGTACTTCAGTTAACTTGCATGGTTGCTCAGTGATCTAGCTTGTGGTCAGTCACCTGTTATTTGTTTATATGTAGAATGATTTAAGGGTCTTGAAAAATACTGGATTGTTGTGTTCTGCTAGTTTGAAATGCGAATGAAGTTGATTTCCATCTCACCTCAATACGATTAATTGCATTCATTCCATGTACAAGCAGATTACTCAGCCATTATGGTAGGCCCAAGCAGTATATTGATTTTGACAAAATTAAATCCCTAACTACTAACTACTACCACTATCTGCTATGAGCAAGGTACAGTGTTTATTGTAAATACCAATAACACATTTTATAAAACCATAATTATACAGTATTGTTTTATATATATTATGTGTATGCATAAGATGTTTTGACATTATGCTGCATCTTCATGACTCTGTAAGAGCGCCGTCACAGAACTGGTTCCCAAACTACTCCCAAACTTTCAACAATAATTTTAATTAATTATCAATAGATTATCTTGATTAATCCATACCTATAGTTAAATTATTATTCCAGAGTCAAAGGTTTAATCATAAAATTAGCCATTAACCCAAATCCACAACAGTATTCAGTGTTCTGTCATTATATGGAAGTTAAAAGCAGCAAATCGTCTTATTTGACAAACTGGAATGTGGGAAGATGTAGCATTTTTCCTCAGAAACATTACCTAACGGTTTTAGTGTTATGGTAGCAGATTTTCTGTTAACTGACTAATCAGACAAATATTTCAGTCCTGACGAGGATCACATAACATTACTTTTGTAAAGCAGCACCTTTTGTGGCAATATCACTTTAATGAAGAGAGTCGGACTATCAAAAGTTATAAATAAATGGGTTGTTGGCCCATTTGCATCTCAGGAGCTTTTTTTAAGAACACAGGAACCTTTCAGTAACTCATGTACCTTTTATATGTGTTTCGACTTGAGGAAAATGTCTCTATATTTTGCCTCCAAATATCCCTCCATTCAGGTTACCAATTTCCAATACTCCTTACTTATCTAAAAAGACAACATGTAACAACTAACGTGTGTTGATGATTTTTTTATGTGGTAGAAAGAGACTCTTTTGGATGAGTTTTTTTCATTTTTAGCCCAGTCAGATAAATTCTGGCATTGCATCATCGATAACTTCAACTTTTACCTGTCATAAGCATCAAGTAACATTTCTATGACACAGAAATACATGTTCAGAGACAGCACCGTTGTCACAAATAGTGAAGTGCTCATGCTCCTGATTTTTTCCAGCAGCTGTTTTCTCATGGCTGTGTGCTGAGCTGACAGTTGCTTCAGGATAAATGGCTTCTGTAACTGATTCTATGTCTCCTCTCTTCTAGGAAACACCCAACTCTGTTTTCCTGGTCATGGAGGTAAGTACAGAAACGTGACTGTCTGGATATTACATGACGCAGAACTTTTGTGTAATGTAATTGGTGACTTTGTTTCTTAATCTAAAATCTTTACAGCAACTTTTATATATTAGAATTACCATAAGTGATGACATAAATTATTCTAAATATATCCATTACCTCAAAAAAGTACTCCAAGCATTCATTGGTTTACTCCCAACACTGGCTGTCAGCACGTGCTCTCCTTTTTTGGCAGGGTTCACTGCTGTCGTTCCCTGTCAGTTTTCTCTCTTGTCTTTCACTGTCCTGTTTTCTTCCACAATAAGTTTCCTCTCCTAACTTACTGACAACCTCACCCTCGGCGTTCAGCCCAACTTTCTCCACTTATTTCGCAACACTCAGCTGGCTGCAGGGTAGAAAACAAACCATGACTATGCCTCAGGTTACTCTCTGAAAATACAACCCTCAGATTTCTAGGAATCATATTCCCCGAAGGTCATTGCTTGAAATCTTGTTTTGGTACATGCTTAGCCAGCTCTGCAGTATACTCCATTAACAATCCTTGAACAGGTATGATTAATTTGAGGGTATTAACAATACAGACAGTTTTTCATTGTTGCTCTCAGAGATGAGGCTATTTGTTTCTTTTGTAGAAAAACATTTTCAGCTATCAAATGATTTGAAGAATATTGTGAGGGTGTTGCCCTTGCTGCACTTAAAAGTGTGAATCTCAGTCTGAGTAAATCAATGCTGAGGCCTCATGTGTTGTTGAGCATGACAAGACTTGTTTTACTCAAACGTTGGTGGAAGTATCGGTATGTAAGAGTTATGAAGAGATGAATGCACTGAGCCAGGTGTAATCCAAAACAACACAATTTCTTGTAGGGAAGAAAGATTTCTGTTTTGGAACATTTAGTGTAGCATTTTGCCAACATTCTATTCTATTATCCAAGTGTTAATTGGTTTTAATATGAAGGTGAAGTAGTACCAGCTGTTGGAAGCAGATCAGCAGAAGGCATTATTCAATGTAGCTGTATCACAAGCAAACAATAGGGAATTTATTTTCTCTTGTGATTGACAAAGGGAGGGATGTCATGTTTTGTGGATAATGTAGAAACTAGAATCATTTAGTATTGAAGAGTCTTGCTCCTAGTGGTGTCTAGCAACTCTTTCCAAATGTTGTGTTGTTTTAGGCTTCTCTAATTGTGTCCATTTCTAGCAGAACGCTTACAAATCCATAGATGGACAGCAAACTAAAGATAGAACCTAAATACATTGGTTTAGAAAAATAAAGTACATGAAGCTCACCTCAAAATCTAAGATCATCACTTCTTACCTTATTGCAATTCTAAATGGAAACATTACTTGTTTTGTGTTCTCTGGTGGGGAGCCATTTAAATCACAAAGTTACAATGATAAAGGACTCGGATGACTTACAGGATAGATGATGACATCATCTATCAGGCCAACCCTAAAGTGGACTATAACTTAATTGAGTGTTGCTTGTCTTCACTTGTTCAATCTGCAGTTAACCTACCGCACCACCCTCATCTGTCTCTTCTAGTTCTGTCTCTTGAGAACTGGGCAGAGATAAAGCTACAGTTGTTCAGCAGATTAATTGATGCCTACCATTATCTTGGCTAGGATTTGAACACTCACTCACTCACTCACTCACTCACTCACTCACTCTCAATGTAATTGTTGCTAATAGTATTTGTTTGTCTCGTCTCACACAGTACTGTAATGGAGGTGATCTTGCCGACTATCTTCAAGGTAAGCATCACACTAATCTGTGTGACACACTGCTCATCAAAATAAAGTTACTATTGCCAGGAGAGGACTTCTGCAGCCACAGGGCTTTCCCTATTATGAGTGTAGGTGTGGGAATGTGTGCATGTGATAATGCATTTATTATCTGTGCGTGATGGATGGCTTGTGGGATAATGTGAGTCTGTATCATGTGGGGTTGTGGGTGCTCATGTTTTTTTCCAAAAGTGTGTGCGTGCGTGCTTGTGTGAGAGAACCACTACAGCTTTGTACAAAGGGTTCTTAGTTCAGAGCCAGTCAGCACAGAGTTTATGCCATGTGAGTTTATAGCAAAGGTTAGCATTTCTGCTCAAGTCAGTTTAAGCTGAAATTATACATAAAGGACAGTGAAGGCGATGTTTGAAAGTTCAGCTGGATGGTGTGTCCGTCACCACTAGCCCCATTCACACTGCCCTTTGAGTGCGAGGATCATGTGCCGATTCTCCGCATTCTCCTCTGTGTGAAAGTTTGAGATGCATGAGGGGGGGAAATTTTGCTGTGGCCCCTGATACACCTCCAGAGGTAATATCAGAGACCTGGATACAGTGGTGCCGCTTAGCCAGTGGCCACTTGCAGTGTTGCAGCTTAAAATCCCCCTGCAGCCTTTAGAGCACCATTATAAAAGAAAATTTAAAAAAATCTGTGAAACTGTTGACAGATCACCTCGAACTGCAAGCTAAGTCAATTATGACTCTTTCTATTCAGAATATTGGGTGTGGCCAGCAGGAGAAAAACAACTGTGCATGGTCAGTAGGTTGCATAATCAGGAAGTTTGCTATTACTATCTAGTTCTATTATAAATCTGTTTCCTGGAGGAAATCTAAAGTCAGTGGACTCCAAGTCAAAATAAATATTGTTAGGTTTTAATCATTGGTGTAAAATCTCTAATCCTCATGCACTAGCTGAACATGCATCATCTAAATGTCCATGTCCTTTAATGCACATCCTTCGTCTGAATACTTAAATTCTTCCTGAACACTTCAGGCTATCTATTACCCAATATCTTCTCACAAAATTTGAGATTCAGATTGGTTATCTTACCCTATTTGATGTGGATGTTGAGTGTCCAAAGAGAGCCAACAACTCACTGTACATTCATAATGTGTTATTATAGTTGCTTTTAACAGTTTAAAATAGTTAAAATCAGCTTCTGGATATTTCAAATCCATCCAAATGAATGGCAGTTTGCCAATACATCAGTCAGATAAGCAAAGTTGTTTACACCTCTGTTCCATAGAAACACTGATTGTGTGGTTGGAACAGCCTTCTTATCACTGTACTTTTGCATAATGTGCCTGCCCCACATGGGCACATTTGCAGTTTACAGAATGGGTCATGGTCAGATCCATCGGTGACAGGGTGGTCCAGGAGCCTCTGCCCGAGTAACATTAGTGGTTGTGAAATGAAACCTGTGGGAGGTTTAGTGTTCAGTGTTGCAGTGCACTGTACCCAACTGGCTGCCGTCCTGATCTCATCAGTCATTAGACTGTGGAGGGCTTTGTTTACTTCAAGGCTGTGAGCACTGCATAGGTACGATCATCTTGTATAACAGGATGTCGCTAGTGTATGATTCGACTACTTGCAAACCTTTCCATGTTAGAAGTTGTTCCGCTATGGTGGGCAGTGAGCAACTAACCCCCCAAATCCTAGATTAATGATGATAAGCTTATGGGTTTGATCTATGCCTACACTGTAATCACAATGGCTTGATGAAGAGAGGGAAGGAGAAAGAATGAGAGGGAGAGAGGAATCCTCTTAGTCTCACATCGGATTAGGTTTATTGAACTACCACAAGGGAAAAAGGACCTTCACTGCTTTCATTTACACTATTTACTGTAGGATTATTACTTTAATAATGCTTATTATTAGCTTTAAATCAAGTGAGGCGGATTTTTTGTGAATGTAAGACCAGTCGCATCGGAAAATGATGTAACTGAATCTTTTTATTTTATTTTATTTAAATCATGACTCTGCATCATGTGAATGCAGGCCAAGGAAACTTGTCATTAATGTTTTCATTAGGCAACAGCCTTACGATAATCTACATTTCTTACATTTCTCATTGATTACATGAAGTTTTCCTTACCAGAATGCATTGAGTAAATATTTGAGCTTTAACAAACATGTCAAGTGCAATTCCCTCCTCAGAAAAAAAAAATGTGAAACTGATTCTTCTTAAATGATTACATTCTTTGCACCTGTGTTCTTTTCCTTGCAATGTTTTTTGGTATTACTGCTACCATCAATCAGCGTAATAGTATGAAACCATTGCCTTGATTCTTCACGCACATAACCCTTCCATGTGCATCTTTGTGTTTGCATGATAAACAACATGGGGACCCACTGATAAAAAAAAAAAAAACAGTCTGTTATTGCTACAAGAGGTCATAAACTTAATAGAATAAGAATAAGAACAAGGTTTTGAGCATCAACTAATGTGCACTGACAATGAGCACAGTTTTGATTTTAAACCTTGTTTATTGACATTTTTTTATCTTTTCTTTAGCCAAGGGGACACTGAGAGAAGACACATTGAGAGTTTTTCTCCAGCAAATTGCTGCTGCCATGCGCATCCTCAACAGCAAAGGCATCATCCACCGTGACCTGAAACCACAGAACATCCTGCTGTCGTATGTGGGACGCAAGAAGTCCAACATCAGTGGCATCCGCATCAAAATAGGTGACTGAATTAGATGAAGCTCTTTATTGGCCCCTCATTGATGTTTGTAGTTGGTGACTTCTTCTAAGTGCCACAAGTTTTCTGAATCTTTTCATGTTAATGTTTTCAATGATAACCCTAGTATGGGTTTGTCTTTTAGCAGCTTATATGTGGGTTATTATGTAGGTTATTTCCCACCTTTTGACTGTTTATCAGGCTGTAAATAATAATTTGCGTAAATAACCTTGACTTTCCAACAGATAGCCATTATATCAACACTGCATCTTATTTTGGTAGCTAGAGTTTTGCAGTTGATACATTTCTGATAACACTGATGGTGTTTTCCATCACTGGCTTGTTTCTGTCTTGAGTGCAGGGCTGTTAAGGGCTATTTTATGCATGTGTCATTATCCCCAGCGTTTGCCTCCCAGGCATCCTCCACAGTCCAACAATAGTGGTTTGTGTCTAGTAATAATAACACATGTGTACTGACTGGTTTGTTTCATGCTTCTGTCCGGCAGCTGACTTTGGCTTCGCACGGTATCTCCAGAGCAACATGATGGCAGCCACACTATGTGGGTCACCCATGTACATGGTTAGTGACTTTTATTGTGTATGTTTTGTGTCTGTGTCTAGAATTGTAGCTGAGCTCAGTCATTTCAAACTGACCTTTCAGCTTTCTTAGCAGTTTGTTGCAAAACTCTCACTGCTCTGGATCTTTACTGGTGACCTCTCCTCTCTCAGGCCCCAGAGGTCATCATGTCCCAGAACTATGATGCCAAGGCCGACCTGTGGAGCATAGGGACAGTCATCTACCAGTGTCTGGTCGGCAAACCACCGTTTCAGGTTAATACTGTGCACAACAAACAGCTAACAAATGTGTGTGTAGATGTGTGTGTCCACATCTAATTTCTACATTAACATTTACAGGCCAATAGTCCCCAAGACCTGAGGATGTTCTATGAGAAGAACAAGAATCTGCAACCCATGTAAGGCACTTAACCTTCTGTCTTTTGTTGTAAGGCTCTATGGTAGGTCTGGGCTATATATCGATAATTATAGCATTACCATAATATAAGACTATATATCACTGTCTTGATCCGACCTAAGTGATGTCTTTTCCTGATTTTAAAGGCTCATTACACAAAAGTGATTTAATTTTCTGAACTTACCAGTCTTTCCTACTTGATCATTATATCCTCATTACTGATGATTATTGATAATAAATCTGTTTAGTATTTTGTAAAAGTACCAATAATCATCACAATATTGATATAGAGGTGTTTGGATTACAAATATTGTAGTATTCACAAGCATTCAGTGATTTTGCTTTTGAAGAGTTTTCACAAATATCGAGATGTGTGAGATGTGTCAAAATATAGCAATATTGTTTTACGGCCGTATTCTATGGATGGCAAAGTAGGTCATTTGAGCCACCACCAGACTGAAGTCTCTCAATAACTACTCCATTGGTTGGTACAATATACTATACAGAATATTCATGACTTCCAGACAGCATAACCTGCTTACTTGGGAGGTATTGGCGTTCCACCAGCAGGAGCACATTTTCAGTTTTTTAGTGAAATATCTCTGTCACTTGGATAAATTGTCATATTTGGTGCACACAGTCATGTTTGCCTCAGGATGAACTGTAATCACACAGCAGCACACAGATCAAAACATCACAAACATGGCTCTGCCGCAAGCACTTCGCTGAGTTAGATGACAGAATTGACAGGGTCTCCTCAGTTCTTGGCTGATTAGCTGGGCTTGCTGTAGCAGTTACTCTTTATGGTTGCAGATGTTAACTTGAGGTGAAAGCTGTTAGGTAGGTAGTAGTTGTGAGGCAGTTTTTATCACACAGCATGTGTCGAGTTCAGTTCATGCTTCTTATCAACTTCATAAAATCAATTGTGTTCAATGTCCGCTATTAAAATAGGTTGGTGTGCACTTTCTGATGATATCTCCTTGGCTTAATTTAATGCAAGAGAACGACAGTGCAACATAAGTTTTCAACTTTTCTTGCAGAGTTTTGAAAATCCTTAATCGACACCAACTGCAAACTTCTGATTATATTCTGTCACTGCATCAGTGCAGAATCCATCTGCATTGCGATGCAACCCATAATCAAGAAATTGCCATACCATATTAACTGTAGACTGTAGTCTTCTTGTTTCGATATACATCATAGTGCTACAGTTTACCTGGCATTTATTATATCATCTGCCTCATGCTCAACACTGAGGTCAAACAGTCTGACAAAGATTGCAACCAAAACTTTATATGATCCAACCTGCACAGTATGACATGCAATGAACTTGTAAGAGTATTGTCTAGACCCTTCTCAAATTGTATTGTCTATACGTCTATAGGCATAGAAACAAGGTGTTAACGTTCCTGTTATCTTGTTACCCAGCATCCCAAGGGAGACATCTCCACAACTTGGTGAACTTTTGCTTGGACTGCTGCAGAGGAATCAGAAAGACAGGATGGACTTTGGTGAGTGGTGACATAATAAAAATGTCTTTAAACATTAATTGATAAATGTGTTGTTTATGTTTGGTTTTAAATACTTTCAGGTCTTGATGTTTGTAAAATTCTGTTCTGTCCCTCTGACCCTTCATTCTGCAGACACGTTTTTCAGCCATCCTTTCCTGGAGGCATCATCCACCATTAAAAAATGTAAGCACCGACCCAAGTTCATTCCCAAGTAACACTTACTTACTGTGCTACACTTTCACATCGACTAACTTGGATACATGATTAATCTTGTATTTATTCCCCTTAGCGTGTCCAGTGCCGGTCCCCAGCACCTCCAATGCAGTGACGGACAGTTCCTGTGGCAGCTCCCCATGCATCCGCTACAACTCCCCTCCTGTGAGTTTGATATTATTTTCTAAATCCTCATTCAGAGGGGATTATACTGAGTAAAGGCAATAAAATATTAACCATGCCTCCCCGTTGTGCTTCTATTGTGCCTGCTTACAAACAGTGGCTGAAAAGTTAAATATGGTATCCAGAAAGTTTAAAATAAACAGACCAACATGAAATTTAAAAAAAACAAAAAACTTTTAGCACAATGTTTACCAGCCTTTTGACTTATGTACTATTATCACTATCTGCTAGTTTTAGTGCAGTGGGTTAAACTGCTAGTTATAACAATCTCTTTGCACAGTAGCCCATCTTGTCTCACTGCAGCAGTGGGAACGCAGGGCTAGTCAATTTCCCAGGATGTCAGTTCTCTCTGTTACAATGTGATTACATTAGTTTGACAGTCAGCGCTGCCTGGAAGCCTTAATTGCATAATTCAGGAGGCACACTACAACTTAATCCTCCTCTCTGTCTGTGAACACAGTCTCTCCCAGACATGCAGACATTGGCAGAAGATGGTCTGTCATCCCCTCCGCTCGGTCCGCCCAACTTCCTACAGCTGTCCAAAGAGTCTGCAGGAAGCACCAGCAGTAAGAACTCGTCATGTGACACTGATGACTTTGTCCTGGTTCCTCACATCTCTACTGATAGCTGTAAGTGCCAACACACACGCTTCACATACATATACAACAACTGTTATTCCCC
Source organism: Spondyliosoma cantharus (assembly GCA_900302685.1). Lineage (NCBI taxonomy): Eukaryota > Metazoa > Chordata > Actinopteri > Spariformes > Sparidae > Spondyliosoma > Spondyliosoma cantharus. Next base: position 32,847 of record OMLP01002140.1, read on the forward strand.
CCTTGTGGTAACTATCTTAACCATTGAACAAGTATGTTACTTCCACATCGGCTCTGCTCTTTAGCTTAGCCTGTGCTTTGTGCTAACAGAGTTAGCTACAGAATGACAGTCACAGAGGGTGTGTTCTGTGAGTGCAGCACATTGTTAAATTCATCATCATCAAAATGAGGTGTGGTTAGAATTAGTTTTCTTTCTGTGTTTTGATTGGTTGTAAGTTGTTCCTTTAGTACGCCACGTTTCCAGTTTTCTTGTCATTGACATTTTCTATCACATTCAGTACTTACATTGTTCATATTGCCAAGCCCAGACAGTTTCTGTCATGAATGTCAGACTGTCTGGAAGCAGCTATGTAATCCAATAAATGAAGAACCTAAAGCAGTTACCCTTTTCATAAGAATTTTTGGTTCTTTTCATTGAGAAGACTCTTCTACATAAAGCCTTACGGGCTTAGCTTGTGAGGTAAATGATGTGTTGCATGAAGATGAAGGTTGAGAATGTCTGGGTTTGCAGGGGAGTTGCCAGCTCTGGCTGCTCAGATTTTAACTCTCGAATTGCGGAGAATTGACCAAACATGTAGAGGGATAGCAGAAACAAAGGGGGTAATGATCTTATTAATACCCGTATTGTAATATATAGAAAACTACAAGCCATACATTTTGCTGGTTCAGATAGTGTCCTGTACGTACAGTATGAATTACATATGACATGTGGACACCTGTTCAGTACAATCACAGAGTTCTTGAAATTGTACTCATTAATAGAGACGCCAGAGTGAAGTTGAATTTACTACCTGCCGATGATACCTACAGCACACCTGCTGACACACTCACTCAAAGCACGTGTCGCCAAATTCACAGCCGTTAAATTAGACAGCAGCTGACCATTTCATGCTGTAATTGTAGACATCAGTCCCCAAACAGTAGGCACACACACTAACCCTCTTGACTGGTAAAATGAACCCTCGTGCTCCGCACCTGCTGCAACACACACACACATGCACACACACGCACTCGCACACAAACACAGTTGCACACATACACACACAAACACTCACACGTTGGTCCTCCACTCAAACAATAAACAAAGTGCAGAGCATTGGGTGTGTCATCTGGTATTTCGAGTGGCATTTAATCACTGTATTATTGCTGATTTCTACATCAGTAAAGCCTGTACAGGATTTATCATTCTTTTCTTTCCTTCTTTCTTGCTCCTCAGATGACCAGCCAATGGGAGTGGGTCGCCGACCATCCAGCGAGTTCCTCATGTGTGGAGGGTGAGTACAATGCTAACAATACAATGCTGAGACTTCAGCACCACGTCTTTCTGTCTTTCTTTCATTCTTTCTTTCTTTCTTGCTGTCTTTCTTTCTAAAAACAATGAAATTATTGTCTTTGAAACTCCTCTGAAACCCCCATTCAGTCAGCAGTAATTTTATTTTTGTTCCATACACAATAAATGACCAGAACTCAAGGTATAGTTTTAACAATTTGTGAAATAAGCTTATTATCCTTCTTTGCCGAATAGCTTAGCTTTAGCACAGCATAAAGACAGTTATCCTGGCTCTGTCCAAAGGTAGCAATATCCGTCTATCAACACCTCTTAAACTCACAGATTAATGCATTATATTACATTTGTTTAAGCTTATTACAAAAAAGTGACCTGTTGGTCAGGTGTGACTGGCTATTTTGGTCATATTTAAAATTACAAAGGGGCCTGTAAAGCCTTTTGTTAACACAAGTCATCAGACACAGTTCATAGAGTGTGAACTGCATGCTGACACGAGTCAGAGTAAAAAAAGACAAATAGGTGAATGCAATGGAAGTGTGTAACATGATGCTGTGAGTCAGATGGCTTTTCACACACAGCCTTGAGTTCACGTGTATGTGTGAAGTCATACCATCTCTTCTTCATGTGTTTTTCTGTCAACAAGGCTTCTTTTGGTTCTTTGTTTCACTATTTCTGGTTCTCTGACCACCAACAAAACAGTCTCCTCTCAGCTTTACACTGGATATCGCACAACCTCCTTGTCCATTTGTCATGAGGGAATTCTTCTGCCTTCCTCCATATCTACATGATTAGTGAGCTATGAATCAGATGTTGAGCCAAACAACAAGGTGGTGCTGTGCTAAATAAAGCACCTGACCCACCGAGGGCTGTGGGATAAAAATAGATTCGCACACTCGCCAGAACTCGCCTGCAGTAACGCACAGTGACTGTTACTGTGCCTCAGCTGTCTATGAAAACATCAAAACATCCTCGTATGTATTGCAATCACATTGTTTGAACACAGCAGTGTCCAGTTACTAGATTTTACTTCTATATATTTAATACCCAGCTCAGCTGTCCCATGTTCTACTCATTTATAGTTTCTGAACTTTCATGGGTTATATTTAATCAGGGAATCTTTGTGTCTGAATTCCCTAAATTAAATACAGTTTCAGATAAAGTTAAGAAATAGTTTAGACTTATATATAAAAGCGAGCAGTCTATAGTAGTATATTAAACTTTTAGAAATACTGCTGTCTTCTAGTCCTTTATTTATGTTGCTCATCATCCCTTTGCTAGGGAAAGGACAAGACTGCTATTATACCACATATTTATTATTTCCAACAAGTCTCATGAAAAGACTTAAACCATCAATGTGTAATGTAATTAAGTACCTAATGTATTGTTCCATTTTTTTTTAAAGGCTCAGTGTTTTCCTTAAATAGTTGACCATTATAGTTTTTGGTTAGAGTTCGTCAAACAGGAGAAAATAGGGGGGACCATTTTCAACAGAATGCAAATTTTGCTCCTGGTCAGGGGCGATGCTATGATGTGATGTGTGTCGAAGTTAAGGATGCTGGCTTGTTAATACTGCATCTGTCTTTGTGTGAGCAAACAAAACATTATTCAGTCTGCGCTGAGTTTGAAGGAGAGACCAAAGTAAAAGTTCATAAAAAGGAACCACCGTTACATTGTCTGTGGCTTCTGTGTCACCAATACCCTTGTCCAGCTGCCTCATAGATACTCCACAGAGGTGAGAAAAAGGCACGATGTCTCACTCTTTAGCTACTATTGTTATCAGCTCTGGAAAAAAAATTCAAGACTTTCAAAAACAAGTTTCACATCTTTTTGGTGAAGTCGAAGATGAATTATATGATCTGCTGCTTTTTGCAGTCCCCTGTTTTTCTGGCATGTGCATGATGATAAACATGACACATAAGAAAGGAAAAAAGATAAACCAGAAAGGCAAGAGTCAGCTGCCAATTTTAAGCAGGTTTAACATGTAATCCAATTTACATTTTTAATCACGGTGGCCTGGACAGCTTTATTTCTAATATATATTTTTTGTATGATAATACAATATTTAAGTCCTTATGTAAGCTTATGGTAAAATGTAAGTGATAAAGACTTGTGTTTAACACATGGAACTTGCAGAAATCCTCTCGTTCCCCCACTCCCGTTCAAAACCTGCAGCCAGACACCACTTTGCACCTCTTCTGTCTTTCCTGTTTGCATACAACAGCCTCAAGCAAAACGGTTCTCTCCCCTCTCTGTTCCCTCTTCTGTGGCACTCACTCGATTTTGTCTTTGTTGCTGTTCTGTCTCATCCTCTCCACGCCGATGCGTGCTGCTAGCTTTCCTCCCTCCCTCTGCTGTCCCTTTAATGGCTTTCTCCATAGCAATACCTCTTTACTGCTTTCATAAATTAGTTAACCATTGACACAGGCGGAACCATTTTTTTCTTCATTACAGGAGATGTCCCTTGCAATTTAGCAACACCAGCCACACTCTCAAAGAGCTACTAAATCACAGCCTTGTTTATCCTCTGCACCCTGTCGGTCCTAAAGTGATGGAGTCAAGGAAGGAGATGGAGGGAGAGAGAGGAACAGAGTAGTGCTTGTGGGAATGGAGAGAAGAGATGATGATCATTGTAAAGGGAGTAGGAGATTTTTTGAAGGAAGAGAGAGACATGATAGTATAGGGGAGATGAATGAGGAGAAACAGAAGTGACAAATTCTATTTTTCTTTTTCTTTTTTTTTTTTTAAGAAAAAAGGCTGTTTGATCCCATCCCCCTCTGCTAGGCTGCTTGGTAAAATCCAGGCCAGTGGAGAGGCAACTGACTTTCAGATTCTCTCTCCTCTTTAAGAGGCAGCTGTTCACTGACCTACAAATTCTCTTTCTCCCTTTTAACACGGGGACAACAGCACACAACATTCCTCTCCATATTAAGCCTTGGCTGTGATCAATAAAGCTTTTAGCAGCCTGGAGAAAAATAGAAAGCCTCCATCATGGGTTACTGTATTAGATGTCTTCTCGGTCGGTTTCAAGCATGTGGAGAAGGACAGCACGTGATGTGGTTTCTATCTCAGAATTGCAAGAATCCAACAAAGCAGCTGCTCTGTGGTTCTTTGTCTGGACTAGTCTTCCCCTCACGTGTCCTCCTGTCTCCCTTGTAGACCCTCCCAGGCTTCACATCATTACATAATACTGGTTTCCAACTGGTGCTGCTCTCTAACGGGCATTTCTTCCACTCCTCCTTTTTTTTTTTTTTTTGCATTACTATATGTAAGTAAATGACCTCAGTGGGTGACTCGGTCAGGACTTTATGTTCGAGAACATTTTGTCTCCCGTGGAATAACAAAAGAATGCAAATGAGCTGTGTCTCTTTGCACTTCCCCTCCTGTGTCTGTCTGAACACAACAGACCTGCCTGGCACGTGCCATTGGCCAGCCCTCCCTTTAGCCCTGCCCCCAGCCCTGCCCCCAGCAGAATGAGCTTGAAGCTGATTGGTGCTGCCTTTGTGTTTACATGGAAGCCTGGCCCCCTTTTTTTTTTTCACCCACTGACTCATGATCAGCCAGACTAAAGTTAGTTTCCTCAACCTGCCTCCACACTGAAGTAAACAAAGAACTCGAGGCTTTAGAGTCCCTACATGTTATATGCTCTACTTATTACACAAGCAGTGGCCTTTTGGAGATTTTAGGTGTTATGGGTGTTGACACCTCCGAAGATGTCGCGCAGATATGGAAGCAGCAGCCGCCTCGATCGCACTGGCTAACCCCCCTCATCTCCCCGTTCTACTCCTCCAGGCAGCCGCAGCCCACCTCAGGACAGGCCCCCATGGTTTCCCCTCGAGCTGAGACCACCCCAATCCCTGTTCCCACTCAGATCCGAAACTATCAGCGCATCAAGCAGAACCTCTCCAGCAGCCCGACCACCACGCTGTACAGCTCCCCCAGGTAAGAGCCACCTCTGCTGAGTGTCGGGTTTTAAGAAAAAGCCCTTTTTGCCGGATGGTCCTGACTAAACTCTTAATCATTTATACCTTTTATAGTGACTAGTAATGAAACACCAGGGCACCTGTTTGTTAATGTCAACTCGTGACTAATGTTTTACTCATTATTTTGGAATGAACTTTGACGCACGATACTGAAAGACCAGTCTGTCGTTTCATCAGCTATAAAGTTTCATTGAAATTACATCAGCCAAGTGCCTGCTTGAGTTTGTGGTCTCCCAACTCTGTTGCTGGGATGAGACTTTATGTGAAGACAAAGCAGATTGAAGGAAAAGGGTGGCACCTTGGTTCACAGGAAGATTAGTTCTGTAGTTCTCATGGACAGTCTGAAAAGGAGAACTGGAGAGGAAGTGCAGGCTAATCAGCTGTATTGTTTTGCTGATGTATTACTTGTTTAAAAGGTGTATTGTTTTGGCTCGGTTTGATGGCTCTGTCCTGTGGTGATTGTAGCTCTGCAGATTAGGATTTGCTTAATGTTTCTTAGCAGCAGCTTGTTTAAGTGACCTCTGTGCTCTCCTTAGACAGGTACTGTCCCTCTCACCCGCTGTGCTTCTTTATTCAGCTGTCCTATGTTCCAGCCGTCCTGTCTCATCAGTCTGTTCAGGGAGGATTAGAGCTCTGACACTTGTGTCCCTTTGACCTATCAGTAGTCCTTCATATACCGCATGGATCTTAATATTGCTATATTTCACAAATAATGCCAGGAGGATGAATTGGGGTAATCAGTGTTTAGCTCTTAACATTACCAAGCATTTGAAGAGCGATTAGTATTAGTATTAATAATTTATTTATCGGAGTTGGTCTTTGTACACCTGCAATATTTAGAACTGCTAATTGGAAACACCTGCTGCACATTGCCAGTGACAGGGTTTCCTTATTATATTGTAATATCAAGCAAATCTAACAGTGTAATGTTAGGCTTGTTTCAAATGCACAATTTCTCTCAAGGTAAAGCACAAAAGGTTTTCACAGTATTTTCGCTGTAAACTTCACAGTTTCATCTCCCAGGGACAAGTTAAACATACCCCTGGGAGTTTTAGACCGCTAATTACTACAGGCTCGATTTTTGGGTCAGATGTCGACCATAATTCAGAGGTAAAACATTTTGATATGGATATATTGGGTAAGAAGCACAGATTTGTCATTATAATTCACCCAGGCTTTATTTGTAGTGCTAGTTTCTGCTAAGTACTTGTTTTGATTTGTGTTTTTATTTTTTTATTTTGCACGCATGTGATCACTCGGCCAACCCTGAACACATTTCTGTTCCCAGTTTTATTTGTTCCACTGATCAAGATGCAACACACCAATAAACATAACATGAATGAAAATAATGCATGTAACACATTTAACACAATCACCGTTGCAAATTTTAGAGAGAGGCAATGCATTTAGCACTTCTTTTCGGTTTCTGGCTTTCTGAAAATGAACAGGGACAGTACTTGTGAAATGTGTATCTTCTGCAGTTGTATTCAGGGAATTTGATTTCTAACTTTTCCAATTGCAATAACAGACTTCAGATGATGTAATATATCTCATAGGGTTCTACAAAATACTGCAACTCTCTGTAATTGTTCCAAATATTTAGTGTGATAGATTTGAGATGAGCAATATGCACAGCAAATGCTCCCATACGTTTTGTTTCCGTGTGAACCCAAACTGTGATGAGGTCGTATACAGTTCAGCAGTAATGGGTTCTCTCAGCAGCCAAACGATATTTATTTATTTACTAACTGGCAAAACTGGCTGAAATTAGGATTAAGGAAGAGAAAGAAGTCACTTGGGAAAAGGTGGTTGAATAACTGAATCCGTGATGGAGCCCAGAGTTGTATGTAACTCTTTGGATTAGTTAAGTGTTCAATATTAATAGCATTCAGCTGATTCTGAGAACTGAACAACTTGTACTTGTGATAGTCCATGTACACTCCCTAAACTTTATGGTGTGATTTGCGTTTCTGTGTTCTAGGTCTGGTACAGTGAGGCGCTCCAACACTAGTCCTATGGGGTTTCCCAAGGTGGGCTCGGGGTCTCCCAGCTCCGCAGACGTCCCTCAGACAGTGGGCAGGCGTCTCTCCACTGGCAGCTCTCGGCCCTACTCCCCCTCACCTCTTGGTAAGAACATCTCCGGACGTGTCTTGAAGCAACTCAGCTATTTAACAACGCCTTCCAGAAATGAATTGAATCAGAAGCTAATATTTAAAATAACTGTTTGCAGTGGGCACCATCCCTGAACAGCTGGGTCACTGCTGCTGTCACCTGCAGAACCATGAGCCTCGCAGCCGCAGCTCCTCAGGAGGTCAGTTCAGAGGCCAAACTTCAGCTGCACTCTACAGAGCCTGCTCACTGGGTTTACCCACATCTTACTGTGACCACTTTCTCACTTGGATAAAATTTGTTTTTAATGGTCCTATGGGTAGTGTGGGTTAGTTAACAGTGTCAGTTAACACTAAAAAAAGATTTGGCGTAATTTGAATGTACTTAGCTGGAGAGCATAAGATGTGTTGTATGGATGCAAATTATGGGGTACAGTTTGCAAAAGAAGTTTGACCCAACACTGAAACAAATATATACAGCCGTATCTAAAGTCGGCAATATCAGCATTAACTGCAGGTAGGAGTTGTTGTTTTGATTCTCTCTTGTGTGTCACGACTTTATTATTGTCAAAGTGCATGAGTCTCCATGAGTCAAGGTCTTTTTAAAAGTCTGACGCTGCGGTTATATTAACACAGCAGACATCCTCCAACTTCTTCTCTGTTTGTGTGAGGAGGTTTGCTGTCATGGTGACCATGCTTTTAAAGATGGTCGCTACAGTGCACTGTGTGAAACGAGGCCTCAGCCAGACACAGAGCAGTACTTTGTTCCCATTTTGGAAAGTTACACAAACAAGAAGATTTCATGCCACGCATAGTCTCTGTGAATAGTCTTGGTGCTAGTCTACCTTCACTGACTGAGCAGAAACTGTGCGACAGAGCAAGCTAAAGTGTGACCCGTGGCATCACATCTGTGCACTGCAAGCATTGGAGCTGAATTGATTCTGATCCACTCCCTCTACTTTCACAAGGTTCCCCTGTCCCATCCTCTCAGCTCCTGGGGGCTCGGCTCCAGAGTGCCCCCACCCTGACCGAGGTGTACCAGACCAGGCAGAAACTCCACAAGCAGTTGTCAGACCCTGTTCAGCCTTCGTCCTCCTCCTGCAGTCACTCGCCTCAGCTTGGCCGACCGGCGAACCTCGGCTCCTCCCCCACCAAGCTCCTAGGCTCCTCGCCCCGTACGTCTGATTGGCTGCAGAAGTCCCCACTACCCACCATCATTGGCTCCCCAACTAAGGTAGGTGTACATATTATTAAGTGTGTGCCAAATCAATACCAAATCAACTGAAATATAAGTAGTTCAAGTTTCCTTGTTTTTCGTTACAGACCATTTCGGCACCATTTAAGATCCCCAAAACGCAGGCATCCTGTAACTTGATGGCACTGGCAGACAGCCCCGTGCCCACCAAGACGCTGGCAGATGCTCGGGATATCTGTGCCCATCACTGCAGCCCGTACCTCACTGGACGTCCAGCTGCCCCTGAGGCCAGCAGGACCTTTGGCAGGTAAAAAAAAAAAGCCCTCCCTTCTACATTACTTTTCTTTAACAACCATCTCAGCCTCCACTGTAATTAATATTACATTGATACATTTTATCTATCGATTGCCAGTCATTCTTGTCTAGTCAGTGTGGTTCATTTCTAATAAGATGGGCAGTACATTTCTTTACATACACTATTTATCATAGGATTGATCAGTAGTACAGTCGTGTAGTGGTAGTCCTTAACCTTAATGAAATCTAATGTGGTGCTTTGGACTGTACGAGAGACTTCATTGAAATGTCAAGTTGTGTTCTTAGTACTTCTTTATTTATTTTGCTGTATAGAGCATTTTAGTTTCATAGTGGAGACATTTTGTCTTCTGTGCAGGTAAAACACGCTTCTAAGTATACCATTGATTGCTTCTGAAATACACCCTTGATTATCTCGCTTATGTAATGTGTATGTACATGGCAGGTTATATAGGAGAGAGTACTAGCTGGGTGCAGCCTCTTCAGATGTACTGAGAAATGTAAACATTGCGAGAATGATGTAATCGTGACCGTAAAATGTCATGTCCTTGCGTGTTACTTTGACCCTCCTCTATCTTCTACCATGTGACATCACTTGGTCTGCTGTTTGACCTCATGCTATCTGTGATTTCAATGCAGGTCTGTTAGTACAGGTCGTCTGTCTGAGCCGCCAATCAGAATCACTCTTGGTGGACAGGCTTATCAGGGCAGCACTGACAGCTTGAACACAGAGCGACCCATGGACACAGGTAATGAGTACAGCATTGCACACATACTGGACACTGTGTGCCTTAGTTTAGATTACCGTAGGTCATTTAGTCACTATATGGACTTACAAATGTCTGTATTCTTCCACAGTACTGTATAAACATGATATCAGAGTGATCCTGTTCCTTCATACAGTGTTCTTGTACTCCCAAAGCCCCTGCAGGTCCCACTGTGCTGGCTCAGGGTGGCTCTGCGAGTCCCCGTACGGTCCTTTTCACTGTTGGTTCACCGCCCAACAGTAGCACTCCTCCAACATGCAGCCATCTGGGCACACGACCACGCACCACCTCAGGTGAGGCCCCTTCACCTGAGCTGAGCCAGTATGCAGACGGATGTCCGAGTGAATGTATTTGTCAAAGATATTTATTTCATGATTCTCCGCTCTTCCCTTCTCATCCCTCTCAGTGGGCTCCAACAGTTCGGCCGGCTCCCTGTGCTCCACCAGCGGTCGGGTATATGTTGGTTCTCCTCCAGGCATGGCCATGGGCTCCTCCCCTCCAGGAGGCTTCATGGGTGGGCAGTTTGTCCCTGGGGGTGAGGGAGCACCCAGCAGCCTGCGCTACGTCCCGTATGGGACCTCACCGCCGAGCTTGGAGGGATTTATTACATTTGAAGCACCTGAGCTGCCTGAGGAGACCCTGATGGAGGTGAGGCCTCATGTTAATGTTTGTCATCTTTTAACAGGAAAATTGATCAGTCAGAGAACTTGATAAAACACAGGTACACTCTTTAAGTCTTGAGGTACATTTAATCTTTGTAACTCCTGGTACAGCGTGAGCATACAGACACCCTGATGCACCTACGGATGATGCTTTCATTCACCGACTGCGTACTGGAGATGGCAGCAGTTCGAGCTGGTGGGACGGAGCTTGGTGTGTCGGCTGCCTCCCTCTACCCTCCCCAGGACAGTGTGGTTGTGGACCAGATCAGCCAACTCAGCAAAGAGTGGGGGTAAGGAATGACTCAAGTGTAATCTCACTATGACAATATCATACAATTTCTAACAACAAGCAGACCGAGGAGGCTCTTTGTTTAGTGTCGTTGCTGCAGTGCTGAAGCTTTCCTGTGTGTTATATATTATGGTTGTGCTGCCCCCTATAGGCAGGTGGAGCAGTTGGTCCTCTACATGAAGGCAGCTCAGCTCCTGGCTTCCTCCCTCCATCTGGCCAAGGCTCAGATTAAATCAGCCAAACTCAATCCTTCGACTGCAGTCAAACAGGGTAAGGACATTTCAGTCGTCATCCCCCAGTACTTGAATCAAACTGTGACCAGTGCATTGAACTGGAAACTGGAAGAGAGAAGAGGTGAAATCTGCTGTTCACCCTCTTCACTAGCAGGAGAAAGCTGCTGAGGTTCTGTGAAACGTACATGTACATGTATTTACTCATTATCTAGTATTTTTTAATTATGAGTGTACTCAAGTAAATAAAATACTAATCCCTGTCCCTGTCTTCTCTTAGTGGTGAAGAATCTGAATGAGCGTTACAAAAGCTGCATCTCCCTCTGCCGACGGCTGACTGACAAACTCAACCACTTCTTCTCTGACAAGCAGCGCTTTGTGGATGAGATCAACAGCGTCACTGCGGAGAAGCTCATCTACAATCAAGCTGTGGAGATGGTGAGCCGCACACACAGAGTGCTGAAACATAAAACATCTTTATGGCTTAAAGAGACCAAAGGAATTTAGTCTATTGTTGACTCATAATTTTAAAATGATATGTTAAGTAAAGTGCAGCTATAACTTATACTGGTCAGCCTAATGTGTGTGTTTGTGTTTGTGTTTGTGTTTGTGTGTGTCAGGTTCAGTCAGCAGCTCTGGATGAGATGTTCAAGCAGACAGAGGATATAGCATACCGCTACAGCAAGGCCGCCATGCTGCTGGACGGCCTGTCAAAAATCCTACAGGATCCCACTGACATTGAGAACGTGGTCAAGTGTGAGTACAAACTCTGGGATGCACAAACACTCAGTCTTTGTCAACGGGCCTCATGCAGGAGCCACTCGTGTGAACAGCTTTCTACTTAAGTGGCAGTTATAAGTGAAAAGTCCAGACCTGTCACACACACTACGTACAGTAGTTTGACTTTGTAATTTGGGGAAACACTTTTTTTCCTTAAGAATTATGATGCCTCTATCTAAATGAAGAGAGAGACATTTATTGGGCATTGAAGTTCATGTCATACTCATTCTTTATCTATGCCACAGTGCAGCGCAGCGATTTTTCAGCAGGACTTGAAGCTCTCTGAACTAGAGCTGCAATGATTAGTTGATTAACTTATGAAATGTAATTGCAAACTAATTGTTAACAGATTTTTCATAATTTTTCAACCAAAAAATGTCAAACATTAGCGGGTTCCAGCTTGTTAAATATGACAATTTGCGGCTTATCTTTGTCATTTCTGACAGTTAATGAAGAGTCTTTGGGTTTTGGACAGTTTGTTGGACAAAAAAAGCAATTTGAAGACGTCACTATGGGCTCTGTGCCTCACCCAGACATTTTATAGAACAAGTGATTAATTGTGAAAATAATTGGCAAGTTAATTGATTTAACTCACAGCTCCTCATGAGCCAGTGACTTTCATCAAGCTGAAACAAGTGATTTTAAAAAAAGCTTTGTTAAAAGAGATCAAGATAGTTTGCTGAATCTGACTTGAACACTGGGAGGTTTAGTATAACAATATATGAAAATGTTCTTAGGCCCATTGTCTCTTTTAAACCTGTAGTCTGTCTAATGTTTACTCATTTTAGTTTTTGCTAATTAATTTATTTTTGTTGTGTGTATTTCTCATGCAGATAAAGCCAGTGTGGACCGAAGGATCTCAGCCCTCTGCTACTGCACTGTCACACTGTACGAGTAGCAGCCCCCCTACACACACACACACACACACACACACACACACTGAGGGACCATGTCCTAAGACTGTTGACTACCATCCTCACCACACCGCTGTTCCCTCCTGTAGCAGTTAAAGCACTTTTCATTAGCTAGGTTTCATCTGTATTTATCATCAGTAGTTTTACGGCTGCATCATGGACTAAGCTGTGACAAGCGACTGATGCACAAATTTACAACCAAAGATGACCACGGACCCAGAAACAAAAGGCTGAAACCGGATGTGGACATAATTCATGCACTTTCAAGTGCATTTTTTTCTTACGCTATAATGGTGGAAAACCACCTGATGACCATGTATAAAAAAAACTGTTGTCCATCATTCAGGATTTCATTTGTTTTTTTTACCTGAAGGAAGAGAGGATGGACGGGGCTATGAGATTGTGCGGGCTTTAAGAGATTATGGCTCCACATGAAGCAGATCATCTTTTAAACTCCTGATTACCAAGTGATATTGGTGGTTATTTACTCTGTGTTAAAGTTGTTATTCTTATTTATTGGTTCAGAAGAACATGGATGTTTGACTCTCCTGCCTATCTTGAAAACCTCAAGTATTGGAGTGTAAGGAAAAGGAAGAAATTAGCAAAAGGCTTATGGCCAATCACTGTAACAGATCCAACTCACAAACAAAATGGACTTTGGCATGGAAACACAAATTCCTGTTACAGAAAGAAAACAGCCATGCGAGCAAAGGAACCTGTAGATTTGTAATTGCTATGTTTTTATTTGTTGTGTTGTTAGCTCAAGCACTTTATTGTGGATTGAGAGGAGGAGATGTATCTGTAGAAGTTCTGAAGGTTGAAATGTGAAAGACAGTTTTTTTCACTCGTGCTCTGTGAACATGATCAACAAGTCTACAGAATGCATACAGTTCCCATAAGGTTGAGAAACCAGGAAACTCAGGACAGGCCAGTCACATTGGCTACAGCTCTACTGTACCTCCACTGTCAAAGGATGACAGATGGTTGACAGAACCACTTTTCCTTTTGCTTGTCACATTGTTTCCCTTGTTCTTCAGTTTTATAGGGATGTAACAGACCCATGGTGACTTGTTGATGATGTTTCTCACAGTGATGAGGGGTTGAGGTGAATTTGAGGTGACAGTCAGTCCCTCTCGTCACATTTCCACAAGGTGTGTAAGCTCAGATATTGAGTAGAAAAGCAGAACTTGAGATCCTCTGCAGTGGTAACGGGCCCTTCTCCTGTCACCCCCGCAGTGCTGAACAACCAATCAGGTGTCCACTTTAAACCCTGATGGTATCAATTGTGAAACCGAATGGTCATATTACTTGACAAGTTACCTTAATAATAAGTTTCATTTTACTAAAGTACTACAGCTTTTTATGTTCTGTCAGTATCTGTAGCTAATTTTTTTTTTTTTTTAACAAAACTTGATGTTTGCAAACCTGTATATATTTGTATGTGGTGATTCCTTTCCCCTCTTTTGGGGGGGTGTGAGTGTGTGAGATCACAGTTTGCGTTTTAGTCAGGGTGTCGATGATGCCATCCTGCCTATCAGTCAAAGAGCACAAATCTTTATATGTACATAGATGGATTTGATACATTTTATTCATGTCTGCCAAGGGTTTGATAAGGAAACCTATTTTGGCACAACAGGGGTGTGCCAAAGAATAAAAAATAACTTGTGGCAGCTCCAAAACTTTCCAGAGAACTCTTTCTACCAGGACTGTTCATTGTTGAGATCAAGACACACACATGTTTGTTCCGTGGGTCTTATGAAATTTTCTGATATGAGCGTGATGTCTTCAGATTTCATCCTCGTTTCCCAAAATTTTGTGATACTTCTATTTGTCACAATCTGCACTGCCTAGAATCCACTCAGTCCCTCTGCCTCCCCTCAAGTCGTCTGCTGTGCTCCAACAGTGTCTGTACTGTATGTATGTATGAGTGTACAGTATATATATACGCACTTGCCAGGTGTGCATTAAGGCCAGTAGTATACAGTTAATGGTGGAAAAGGAGGTGCCTTCCTCTTGTCCAAGCAGACGTAGGCCTACTCCTCTGTACAGTTGTGAATAAATTCTTTTTCAGTGTAAAAATGTGTATAAATGCATTCACAGGCACCTAGCGGTCTCTGGGCCTGTTTCTCTGACGTACTGTTCTTTTTCCAAGACATATCTGGGTTTCAGTTTCCCTCGTCCTTGTCATGAGCACTCTGAACCACATGAAGCCTTTTACTGCACGCAGAGAGAAGAGGGACAAATAAAGCTGACGTAAACCCCCCCCGAGTCTCTGCTCTACCATTTTGTCTATGGACTGTAACTGAATATGGTCTGTTTTCGATAAAGCATGGGTACCAAGTCTGCATTTTACCCTATAGAACCTCTAGAATCTTGAATGTACATACCCCGTTGTTGTGCGCCTCTCCAGCCTGATCTGAATGCATTTTAAAGAACCCTGCCATCAGTCCACAACCCTGAAGATGCAACACCTTCCAAGTACCGATTTTTTTCAAAGAAAAATGTTAATGTTATACTTGTGTCTCTCACCAAGGGGTGTCTCTCTTTGTTCTTATGGAACACAAATACAGTCTTTGTTATTAAAAGGAGAACATATAAAGATGTGTTGCTGTGTTTTATTTTTTTCAAGCGTGGTTCTGTGTCATTTCCAAGATGTTGAGAATTTGGATGAAAAGATCTCAGCTAAATATATCCAAGAATCATTTTTAACTGTGTGTTTAATGATGATGCTCTTGAATGAATGGGGATAAATGAGCAGTAATTAAGGGTCGATGCCGATTAATAGACATCAGGGAGACTGAAAACTGATATTCCTTTGCATCAAAAATGAACCTTCATGTCGGCATAATTTTCAGATACTTTACTGTATTTCCATTTTCTGCTACTTCATACTTCTCCACTACATTTATTTGATACATTTAGTTACTAATTGCTTTGCAGATTGAGATTATTCAGTGTTTATAGGCTACTAATTGTGACCTGTTACCAATCAGTTATTGTTGTGGGCGGGACATTGTGTGAGAGGATGCTGCATCAGAGCTAAAGTAGCACATTTTGAAATGAGTTTATCTAATCAGCAATCTGACAGAAAAATCACTGGGAACTGAGAGAGGAGAGACACAGCGATGGAGGCATCAAGGACATGTTGTTTCTGTGTTTGTATACACAAAACAATCTGTTGTCAACTGGTATTGCGAACAATAGTCTTCTTAACTCTTTTTGTACTGGAATGCAGTCAACTTGGGTATGAAGTCATTCCCATCTCCTACTTTCAATGTAAATGGAATGCATCAGGAGAATCGGTGTGTATTCATTAGCTCAGAGTGAGCCTTTATACTGTCTCTACTGAGGGACTGGACACCTCTGCCAAGGAGTCTACCATTCTGCACCCCTATATTTCAACAGAAGCCCAGGGTAAACAAGATCAGACAGACTGGAGAGCAGGGCCGGCTCTAGCCCATTTGGTGCCCTAGGCGAGATTACTCTCTGCCCCCCCCCCCCAAAAAAAGAGAAAAAGGAAATAACACCATCATACGATTGAATAACAACATCTGAACACTCACAACAGTTTTATTTGATAATCAACAATGAACTTTCAAGTCACTCTTTCCAGCATGTGTTTCAACTAAATTTCCACTAAATTCTACAAGCCTGGACTTCTTTG